>JAKSXO010000397.1:10000-37500 GCA_024509115.1 Crotalus helleri
TTGACCTTCTCTTTTTGGACTTCCAAGTAATAATAATAATAATAATAATAATAATAATAATAATAATAATAGTAATAATAGTAATAATAATAATAGTAGTAGTAGTAGTAGTAGTAATGGTAATAATAGTAGTAGTAGTAGTAGTAGTAGTAAAGTTGGAAGGGATCTTGGAGGTCATCTAGTCCAACCCCCTGCTCATGCAGGAAACCCTATACCATTTCAGACAAATGGCTGTCTAGTCTCTTCTTGAAAAAGTCCAGTGTTGGAGCATTCACTGCTTCTGGAGGCAGGTTGTTCCACTGGTTAATTGTTCTCACTGTCAGGAAGTTTCTCCTTAGTTCTAGGTTGCTTCTCTCCTTGATTAGTTTCCTCCCATTGCTTCTTGTCCTGCCTTCAATTTCAAACCTTGAAATTGCAGGTTAACAGAATAACAGATGTCTTAACAGTCTCTTCTTAAAAACCTCCAGTGATGGCGCACCCACAACTTCTGAAGGCAATCTATTCCAGTGAATAGTTGATCTGGGATTACAGAGTGGTTAATTGTTAGGAATTTTAGATTGCTTCTCTCCTTGATTGGTATCCATTCATTGTTTCTTGTCCTACCTTCAGGTGTTTTGGAGAATAGCTTGACTCCATCTTCTTTGGGGCAACCCCTGAGATATCGGAAGACTGCTATCATGTCACTCCAGTCCTTCTTTCCACTAGATTAGACATATCCAATTCCCACAGCCGTTCTTCATATGTTTTAGCCTCCAGTCTCCTAATCATCTTTGTTGCTCTTTCTAGAGTCTCAACATCTTTTTTATATTGTGGGGAGCTAAACTAGATGGAGTATTCCAAGGCTGGTCTTCTCACCAAAGCCTTATAAAATAGTGCTAACTCTACATTTTAGGTTTCCTTACAGAACAATAAATCAGAAGTTGTGGGTGCTCCAACCCTGAAGATTTCTTAATAAGAGACTGGACAGCCACTTCTCTGGAATGCTATACGTTCTCCTGCTCAAGCAGGGGGTTGGACTACAAGACCTCCAAGATCCTTTTCAACCCTATTATTCTATGTTCTTTGTGTAATGTATTGGCCATAACTGTTTTAAATCACTTGTTTAATGTCTGACCTACATTGCTGTATTGTTTAACAGTTGCTGTTACTGAAAGCCAGACTGGCTGTCTCCAAGCTGATGAGGTTTGGGGCGCGAAACTGTTACTTTAAACCTATTGTTTGCCACCTAGAGGCTAACTGTATAAATAGCTGTGCAGCAGCCTTTAGGGCTGCTTCTGTTCTGAGTTAATAAACGTGTTGCTGTTTCAACACTGCCCCATTCAATGCCTAAAGAACCGAAGATATAACACTTTGTATAACCCCTTGGTGGGGAAATGGCTAGTTTACAAGTGGTATGACAACCAGATACCATCATTCCTGCAACCGTTCTTCGTATGCTTTAGCCTCCAGTCCCCTAATACAGGAGTCCCCAACCACCAGTTGGTGGAGCAGTACCAGGCACGGCATGCCAGCAATCAGTCCACACAAACAAGAAAAGCCCCATCCGAGGGATGCAGGCAGCACACAAAACCACACACCCTCCAGTCTGCAGAAAAACCTCTCTCCACCTAACCGGTCGCTGGTGCTCAAAAGGTTGGGGACCTCTGCCCTAATCATCTCTGTTGCTATGGGCCTGAGTACTCAGAAGCCAAGATTTCCTCATCAAGGAGGCAAAGAGGTCTGAAGGTAGCAAAAGACGATGATGTCACAATGATCGTAATAATCATAGAAGCATAAAAATATTAATAGAGGGGTAACATAAAAGAGTAAAATAAGAGGAACATAAGAGCAACCTAAAATAAAATAAAAATGCATTAATAGAAGGAGAGAATTAAGATGATGTGGAGTACTAGTTCCGCTATGTTGAGACTCTGGAAAGAGTGCAGAAAAGAGCAATAAAGATGATCAGGGAACTGGAGGCTAAAACATATAAGGAACAGTTGCTGGAATTGGGTATGTCTTGTTTAATTAAGAGAAGGACGAGGGGGGACATGATAACAGTCTTCCAGTATCTCAGGGGCTGCCACAAAGAAGAGGGAGTCAAGCTATTCTCCAAGGCGCCTGGAGGCAGGACAAGAAGCAATGGATGAAAACTAATCAAGGAGAGAAGCAACCTAGAACTAAGGAGAAACTTCCTGACAGTTAGAACAATTAATCAATGGAACATCCCGTCTTCAGAAATTGTGGGTGCTCCAACACTGAGGCTTTTAAGAAGAGGCTGAAATGGTATAATGTTTCCTGCTTGAGCGGGGGGGTTGGACTAGAAGACCTTCAAGGTCCCTTCCAACTCTGTTATTCTATTATTCTGGTTTCCTGGTGAATTTCAGATCTTGACATTTGCAAGAAAGAGTCTGGATGTTTGTTTGTTTGTTTTTTCTTTGTCTTGCTCTTCCTTTCGTGCAAAATTCTTTTCTCCCACCTTCCTGTCCTCTGTTGCTATCCTGTAATCCTAGTTCTACCTCGCTGGTTTTCATACCCCACCAGGCAGAGGCTTTTCTCTGCCGATGAGTCATCCCAGACATGAGCAGCCATCAAAGAATAAACAGCAAGCTCCCCAGGTTTGCATATTGGCCAAGTCACTCACTGTCAGCAGCCTAGCAGGGGGTCCTTTTCAGACGGCTAGCAAACAGCGAGAAGGACCACTGTTCAGAAAACAGAAAAAGGAAACACACAGATCCGCTCCGTGGTGTTTACCGAAAGTCAGTCTGAAAGCATTGCTGAGAGGTGGCGGTGGGGGGGGGCAGTGTGTTTCAGAGCGGGAAGAACAGGCAAAATGTAAATCTGGAGAACTGACAACTTAACTGCTCTTCCTGTAGAAGTTTGGAGAAAGAATTTGCTAGGTTTCCAAGAAGCATTTCAACTTCACAGGTGAAGGACACCCCGAGCTGGGAGGGCAGAAGCTTCTCTGTCGCGGTAACGTTTGATTTCAGAAGAGCATCCAAAGTTGTGGGGAGTCTGAATCTAGACCATGTGAAGTCTTAGGACTGCTTGATAATGCCTTGGTAAAACCACACTTCGAATGTTGCATCCAGTTTTGGTTATTATAATATAAAAAAAAGATGTTGAGACTCTGGAAAGAGTGAGAGAAGAGCAACAAAGATGATCAGGGGACTGGAAGCTAAAACATACAAGGAAGGGTTGCTGGAATTGGGTATGTCTAGTTTAATGAAGAGAAGGACGAGGGGGGACATGATAGCAGTGTTCCAATATCTCAGGGGTTGCTCCAAAGAAGAGGGAGTCAAGCCAGTGGTGGGATTCAGCCAGTTCGCACCACTTTGGTATCTGCCTGCCTGCCTGCCTGCCTGCCTGCCTGCCTGCCTGCCTGCCTGCCTGCCTGCCTGCCTGCCTGCCTGCCTTCTATCTATCTATCTATCTATCTATCTATCTATCTATCTATCTATCTATCTATCTATCTATCTATCATCATCTATCGCTAATTCTGTCTTTTGTTGTTGTTAGTTGCGAAGTCATGTCCGACCAATCGCAACCCCATGGACAACATTCCTCCAGGCCTTCCTGTCCTCTACCATCTTCTGGAGTCCATTGAAGCTCACGCCTTCTGCTTCAGTGACTCCATCCAGCCACCTCATTCTCTGTCGTCCCCTTCTTCTATTGCCCTCAACCTTTCCCAGCATCAAGCTCTTCTCCAGTGAGTGCTTCCTTCTCATTAGGTGGCCAAAGTACTTGAGTTTCAACTTCAGGATCTGGCCTTCTAAAGAGCAGTTAGGGTTGATCTCCTCCAGGACTGACCGGTTTGATCGCCTTGCAGTCCAGGAGACTGTCTATATCTGTCTGTCTGTCTATCTGTCTGTCTGTCTCTGTCTCTGTCTCTGTCTCTGTCTCTGTCTCTGTCTCTGTCTCTGTCTCTCTCTCTCTCTCTGTCTCTCTCTCTCTCTGTCTCTCTCTCCAGTGGTGGGATTCAGCCACTTCACAGAAGTTTGGAGAACTGGTAGCTATTTTTTTGTTGCCTAGGCCCAGCATGGACTTCAGGAAATGGCATCCACACAGAGAACCCTCCCTCTCTCCTCCCTCTTCTTCTTTCCCTTTCTTCCTCCACCTTCTCCTCCCCTTCCTTCCTTCCTTCCTTCCTTCCTTCCTTCCTTCCTTCCTTCCTTCCTTCCTTCCTTCCTTCCTTCCTTCCTCCTCCTTTCCTTCCTTTTTCTTCCTTCCTCTTCCTTCCTTCCTTCCTTCCTTCCTTCCTTCCTTCCTTCCTTCCTTCCTTCCTTCCTTCCTTTCTTCCTTTCTTTCTTTCTTTCTTTTCCATGTGGTTAACTATTCATTTTTTTTTCTCTTTAAAATATGATTTCATCAGGTCCTTTTACTTTAAAAACAATCTGCTATGATGATTATTAAGGGGCACATAATAACATTTCATTAATTCTACTGTAAACATGTACGGTTTTATTTTGTGAATTGCTTTAACACTCTTTCTTTTGGTTAAACAAGCCCCTCCCTGCAAAAGTCATTCCTATACTTATTTATTGTTGGTGTGTTTGTTTATTACCGTTGCATCCTGTTGGAAACCACTATGACTGTTGGCACTTTTCAAAGTATAGAGAACATAACTAAAACAAGAAATAGTAATCCCAATAAAACCTGAAAGCTTTAAAAAAGAAAAAGGTAGACCAAATACATAAAATGAGGTTAAGACATATTTTACCAATGGAACAAGCCCTGAAACTATAGATAAATATGGGCCAAAGATTTTTATTTTATATCATACTGTTATTTTTTATCTCTGGAATATCACTGTTTTCTGCCAGTCCTACTAAATGATGCAAAACCAATTTCTTCTAAGGGTCTGCCCCAAAGAAGAGGGAGTCAAGCTATTCTCCAAAGCACCTGAAGGCAGGAGAAGAAACAATGGATGGAAACTCATCAAGGAGAGAAGCAATCTGGAACTAAGGAGAAACTTCCTGACAGTTAGAACAATTAATCAGTGGAACAACCTGCCTCCAGAAGCAGTGAATGCTCCAACACTGGAAGTTTTTAAGAAGAGACCGGACAGCCATTTGTCCGAAATGGTATGGGGTTTCCTGCCTGAGTAGGGGGTTGGACTAGATGACCTCCAAGATCCCTTCCAACTTTATTATTATTATTATTATTGATCATTGCATCATTATTATTATTATTATTATTATTATTATTATGGATCATCACACAGTCAGCCAGATGTTCAGACTGGATTTGGCATTTTTGTCTACCTATCACGTCCTTCCCAAGGACCTGGGATAGGCAGATGTGGATGTTTGATGTTATTACAGATATCGTCACAGGATGGAAGCGGTTCCTAGTAAGGCCGCCTTTTGCAATTGACTAATAGTGAATTTGTCAATGCCAATGGTGTTCAAGTGGTGCTCCAGTTGTTTTGGGATTGCACCCAAGGCGCCTATGACTATTGGTACTACCCTTGCTTGCTTTTGCCACAGTCTTTCTATTTCTATTTGTAGGTCTTTGTATTTTGTGATCTTCTCCAGTTCTTTCTCGTGTATTCTGCTGTCTCCAGGCACTGCCACGTCCACTATCCAGACTTTTTTTGTCTTTCTTATCGACAATTGTTAAGTCTGGGGTGTTATGTTGCAGGTGCTTGTCTGTTTGAATTCTGAAATCCCAGAGCAGTTTAATTTTATCATTTTCTAGTTGTTGTTGCTGTTGTTATTATTTTTTTTTTGTTGTTGTTGTTGTTGTTGTTGTTGTTCTTCTTCTTCTTCTTCTTCTTCTTCTTCTTCTTCTTCTTCTTCTTCTTCTTCTTCTTCTTCTTCTTCTTCTTCTTCTTCTTCTTATTATTATTATTATTATTATTATTATTATTATTATTATTATTATTATTATTATTATTATTATATGGTGTAGGATCTCCTGATTGAGCAGGGGGCTGGAGTAGAAGACCTCCAAGGTCCCTTCCAGCTGTATTCCAGTTCAGATTCTGATTTGCTCAAGTCATCTAACTGTGCTCATCCCCTGAGCTTGATCTCTTTGCCCATCACCTGGCAGCGCATTTCTGTTTTTCTCCCCCCTTCTCTTCCTTCTGCGGTTTTCAAGTTGACTGTCTTTGCTTTCAAATGCTCCCTGTCCTTAGAGGGAAACTGTCAGAAGGGAGAAATATTTCTGCTTAGTAAACTCAGAATTTGCCAAGGAAGGAGATTCAGGGATCTCAGCTTTTCATTTCGCTACGAAGCTTCCCTCGAACCTCGCCGAGTGCTTAAATCATCTCAGCTACGCTCATCCCTTTGGCAGTAAAATAAAAATCGTATTAAGCATTAAATTTTACACGTAACGGGTATTTCTCATTGACAGGGAGTTTATGGAAGTTGTCAAGGCCCGTGTTCAACTTATATGAAGGCAATCATAAGCTGAGGCCTTAGGAATTGATCTAGTCAGGAACGATGTCTGGAAAATTAACAAATTTATCATTTTGGTTTTAGTTGAAACTCCCGTTGCCATTTCCCTCTCTTGTTGTTGTGGACTGAATACAAAGAGGAACATTATACAAGAGCCGAGGCGGCGTTTCAGTGAAAGTTCTAGTTTTAGAGGTTGGGTATAAAAGCTAGCAGGGGCCGGAGCAGGGAAACCATGGACAGATTTATGAATGCAATGCCAATTAGTATGGAATATTTAGTTGTCTGTCTGTCTGTCTCTCTTTCTCATACACTTTATCATTATCTATCTATCTATCTATCTATCTATCTATCTATCTATCTATCTATCTATCTATCTATCTATCTATCTATCTATCCAGCCAGCTCTCTCTTACATCTATTATCTATCAGCTGTCTGTCTGTCTGTCTGTCTGTCTCTGTCTCTCTTTCTCATACATACATCTGTCTGTCTGTCTGTCTGTCTGTCTGTCTGTCTATCCAGCCAGCGCTCTCTCACCATCTATTTTCTATCAGATGTCTGTCTGTCTGTCTCTCTTTCATCTATCTATCTATCTATCTATCTATCTATCTATCTATCTATCTATCTATCTATCTATCTATCTATCTATCTATCTATCTCTATCATCTATCCAGCCAGCTCTCTCTTACCATCTATTATCTATCAGCTGTCTGTCTGTCTGTCTCTGTCTCTCTTTCTCATACATACATCTGTCTGTCTGTCTGTCTGTCCATCCAGCCAGTGCTCTCTCACCATCTATTTTCTATCAGATGTCTGTCTGTCTCTCTTTCATCTATCTATCTATCTATCTATCTATCTATCTATCTATCTATCTGTCTGTCTGTCTGTCTGTCTGTCTGTCTGTCTGTCTGTCTGTCGTCTGTCTGTCTCTATCATCTATCTAGCCAGCTCTCTCTTACCATCTATTATCTATCAGCTGTTTGTCTGTCTGTCTCTGTCTCTCTTTCTCATACACACATCTGTCTGTCTATCTGTCTGTCTGTCTATCCAGTCAGTGCTCTCTCACCATCTATTTTCTATCAGATGTCTGTCTGTCTCTCTTTCATCTATCTATCTATCTATCTATCTATCTATCTATCTATCTATCTATCTATCTATCTATCTATCTATCTATCTATCTATCTATCTATCTATCTATCTATCTCAATCTATTTTTTTCTGATATCTTAGAGTACTCCCTTTTCAGCTTTTTCTAGATCCATGGGTTTTGAAAATGGGTTTGGTGTTAGGATAAGGGAGGGGTCTCCAAAGCTGGATTTAAACATCTGGAATAACTTCCTGCAAAACTCTTAAGCTCCAGCCATGTCCAAATTACAAACCATCTTAGAGGAAAATAGCAACTGCCCTAATGCAGCATTGAGTGATTGATTGATTGATTGATTGATTTGGTTGATATGGCTGCCGGGTTCACAAACTGCAACTCAGAAGGATTAACATTCTATGCTTGATTAGCCTTAAGATAGTTAATTTATGTTGGTGTTCATGTTTATGGATGTCTCTGTATTAGCGGGTTGAGTGAACCCATCACGATTGCTCATTTGATTTCCAAATGTGCTAGGCCTAGTGGTGGGATTCAAATATATGAACAACTGGTTCTCTGTGTGGATGCTACTTCCGGAAGTCTGTTCTGGGCCTGGGAACAAAAAATTAGCTACCGGTTCTGCTGAAGTGGTGTAAATTGGCTGAATCCCACCACTGGCTAGGCCCAGCTGAAAACAAAATTCTAAGCAGGTTATGATCAGGTCAATTATTTTGTTCTCTTCTAGTGTTGTGAACATTCTTGGAATTTTCTTTTTTCTTTTTTTTAATAAAGTTTTTTATTGAGTACAAAGAAAAAAAGGATTAAAAACATTGAACATGGTAAATCGTCTTTGACTGACATCTCAGTCCATATTGTACGTTAATTACATATAATATATCTATATACAAACTATACATTTCTGGTCTCTATCTTAACTTATCTCTTTATTTGTAACCTCCATTTTTTTCCCCTCCATCTATAAAATTTATTCCGTATTCGATAAAATTCTGTTTCTTCCTGATTTTTTAATCTTTTAGTTACTTGGAATTTTCTTATTAAAAATAGCTCTGTGTGCATTTGCATGTATCTCATATTTCGGCCGCGAGTTACAGCTCTGAATGCCACAGTCTTTTTTTACTTTTTTGGGGGGGGGATTATGATGCTTCTCACCCCATTCTTTTCTTCCCGCTTCACTTTTCTCCCACCTGAAAAGGAAGGAGAGAAGAAAAAAAGAAAGAAAGAAAGAGAGAAAGAGAGAAAGAAAGAACTAAGAAAGAAAGAAACTAAGAAAGAAAGAAACTAAGAGAGAAGGGAAAAAAGAAACTAAGAGAAAAGGAAAGAAGAAAGAAAGAAAGAAAGAAAGAAAGAAAGAAAGAAAGAAAGAAAGAAAGAAGAAAGAAACTAAGAAAGAAAGAAACTAAGAGAGAAGGAAAAAAAGAAACTAAGAGAAAAGGAAAGAAAGAAAGAAAGAAAGAAAGAAAGAAAGAAAAGAAAAGAAAGAAAGAAGAAAGAAACTAAGTAATAGAGAAAGAAAGAAAGATACTAAGAACTAAGAAAGAAAGAAATTAAAAAAGAAAGAAAGAAAGAAACTAAGAAATAAATAAATAAAGAAACTAAGAAAGAAAGACTAAGAAAGAAACTAAGAGAGAAGGAAAGAAAAAGAAAGAAAGAAAACTAAGAAAGAAACTAAGAAAGAGAGAAAGAAAGAAAGAAACTAAGAAAGAAACAGAAAGTAAGAAAGAGAAAGAAAGAAAGAAAACTAAGAAATAGAGAAAGAAAGAAACTAAGAAAGAAAGAAACTAAGAGAAAGAAAGAAAGAAAGAAAGAAAGAAAGAAAGAAAGAAACTAATAAAACGAGAAGGAAGGAAGGAAAGAAAGAAAGAAAGAAATATACTAAGAAAGAACTAAGAAAGAAACTAAGAAACTAAAAAAGAAAGAAAGAAACTAAGAGAAAGAAAGAAAGAAACTAAGAAAATGGGAAGAAAGGAAGGAAAGAAAGAAAGAAAGAAAGATAGAAAGAAAGAAAGATACTAAGAAAAACTAAGAAACTAAGAAAGAGAGAAAGAAAGAAAGAAAGAAACTAAGAAAATGAGAAGGAAGGAAGGAAGGAAAGAAAGAAAGAAAGAAAGAAAGAAAGAAAGAAAGAAAGAACTAAGAAAGAAACTAAGGAACTAATAGAGAAAGAAAGGAAGAAAGGAAGAAACTAAGAAAGAAAGAAACTAAGAGAAAGAAAGAAACTGAGAAGGAAGGAAGGAAGGAAGGAAGGAAGGAAGGAAGGAAGGAAGGAAGGAAGGAAGGAAGGAAAGAAAGAAAAAAAGAAAGAAAGAAACTAAGAAAGAAACTAAGAGAAAAGGAAAGAAAAAGAAAGAAAGGAAGGAAGGAAGGAAGAAAGAAAGAAAGAAAGAAAGAAAGAAAGAAAGAAAGAAAGAAAGACACATTTCTGGAACCTGACCACACACTTTCTTTAAATATAGTGTAATAAATCACATTCCTTGCCCCTCTTGAGGTCAGCTCCTACCCCTGGAGAAAGTGAGATAAAGTTAAAAAAAAAAAGTGTTGGAGATAAAAGAGTTATTGAAAACTGCTTTTCTCTCCTCTGCTCTCCAGGGAACATTTGAGCTTGGAGCCTTTTTCAAAGGATTGCTTTGTATGCATTTCAAAAGGTCCCCCCCCCTTGCCACTGTTCCTTTTCTTTACTGGAGTCTTACCAGTTCAGTCAACACATTCTTCATTCCTTAGTTGTGTCTTCCTATCGACTTGAAAGAAGCCAACATTCCTATACTCTGGAGACCGTTTCTCTTGCAGCAACCCTTTTAAGACCCACTGCTTTCTGCCTGGAAGCCCAGGACTCTGTAGAACAAAGAGAAACAGAATTTTAAGGGGCCTTGGAGCTCATCTAGCCCAACCCCACTGCTCGAGCAGGAGAGAGCGCGATTCAGATTCTCTATGGCAGGGGTAGGCAAATTTGGCTCTTTTGTGACTCGTGGACTTCAACTCCCAGAATTCCTGAGCCAGCTAGCTGGCTCAGGAAGTCTGGCAGTTGAAGTCCACGAGTCATAAAAGAGCCAAAGTTGCCTACCATTACGAAGTTGCCCACCGTGGAAATCTTATCTACCACAGTTCCTTGTCCCCTTTCACATGAGCCTGTCTTTCCCTGTTCTCAGTTTACAAATCACAATTAAGTAATTAAGCTGCAGCTGCCCAAAAAGTCAACACAGTGCTAGGCTGCATTAACAGCAAGAGGAGACCAACAAGAGTTTTTAGGACAACGAGGAGTGGTCTTCATTGTTGATCAGTCCAGATTTTTTATGAAGCGAAGGTATTATAATAATAATGATGATGATGATGATGATGATGATGGTGATGATAAAGTTGGAAGAGACCTTGGAGGTCATCTAGTCCAACCCCCTGCTCAGGCAGGAAACCCTATACCATTTCGGACAAATGGCTGCTCAGTCTCTTCTTGAAAACTTCCAGTGTTGGAGCATTCACTGCTTCTGGAGGCAGGTTGTTCCACTGATTAATTTTTCTAACTGTCAGGAAGTTTCTCCTTAGTTCTAGGTTGCTTCTCTCCTTGGTTAGTTTCCATTTGTTGCTTTTTGTCCTCCCTTCCTGCACTTTGGAGAATAGCTTGACTCCCTCTTCTTTGGGGCAGCAGATATTGGAATACTGCTATCATGTCCCCCCTCGTCCTTCTCTTCATTAAACTAGACATACCCAATTCCAGCAACCGTTTCTTATATGTTTTAGCCTCCAGTCCCCTAATCATCTTTGTTGCTCTTCTCTGCACTCTTTCTAGAGTCTCAACCTCTTTTTTACATCGTGGTGACCAAAACTGGATGCAGCATTCCAAGTGTGGCCTTACCAAAGCCTTGTAAAGTGGTAATAACAACAGGCATTTGCTTATTCCTCAGGAGAAGCCAGATTTCGCTCCAGCTGAAATCTGATGTTGGTTTGAAGGTTTCTTTCTTCTTTGGATGAAGAATTTGAAGATCTTTATGGCTGTGATCAGTCCTGATTTCTTAGAAGTAAAAATTTAGGTAGTGCGCATCTTACTATCACAACTGATGTATTTTATGGTTTATGTTTTTTTTTTAAATGAGACCGTTTTTAAGTGAGTCTTGCCCCATGATATCACTATTCTTGCCACAGTTGTGAAATAATAAATCACTGCAGTTGTTAAATTAGTAACACGGTTGTCCCAAAGGTACTTTTTCAGGAGGCAACTGGACTTCCTTGTTTTTCCTTTGAAGACGTTTCGCTTCTCCTCCAAGAAGCTTCTTCAGCTCTGACCGGATGGTGGGGAATGGAAGGATTGATACTCCTTGCAACAGCTGGTCATTTGCCTTCTTTTAGAGAGTCGTAGAGGCCACTTGGAAGTTTATCTGTGTCCTCAGGGCCTCCTGAGTGGTGCAAATGGGTGTGGAGCCTTCTTGGCTGCAGGATGTTTCATGCCCTTTGACCCTTCACTGTTGAAGTCAGGCACAGGTAAAGATAATGAGGACATAGATAAGCCTCCAAGTGGCCTCAACAACTCACTAAAAGAATGCAAATGACCAGTTGTCTGCCAGGAATATAAAGAAACAATGGATGGAAACTAATCAAGGATAGAAGCAACCTGAAATTAAGGAGAAACTTCCTAACAGTGAGAACAATTAACTAGTGGAATAGCTTGCTACCAGATGTTGTGTGTGCTTCATCACTGGAGGTTTTTAAGAAAAGACTGGACAGCCACTTGTCTCAAATTGTACAGAGTCTCCTTCTTGAGCAGGGGGTTGAAGTAGAAGACCTCCAAGATCCCTTCCACCTCTATTTTGATTGATTGAGTGAGTGATTTCCAAGGTTCCTTCCAACTTCGTTGTTCTGTTATTCAACAGAACAGAATAACAAAGTTGCAAGGAATCTTGGAGGTCTTCTAGTCCAACCCCCTGCTCAAGAAGGAGACCCTAAACCATTCCATACAGATGGCTCTCCAGTTTCTTCTTAAGAGCCTCCAGTGATGGACATCCATAACTTCTGAAGGTCAATATCACTGATTGGTTGTTCTCACTGTCCGGAAATTTCTCCTTAGTTTTAGGTTGCTTCTCTCCTTGATTAGTTTCCATTGTTCTTGTCTTGCCTTCTGGCACTTAGGAAAATAGGTTTACCCTGTCCTCTTCTTTGTGGCAGCACCTCAAATATTGGAAGACTGCTATCATGTCACCCCTAGTCCTTCTTTTCACTAAACATAGCCAATTCCTACAACCGTTCTTCACATGTTTTAGCCTCCAGCCCTGTAATCATCTTTGTTGCTCTTTTCTGCACTCCTTCCAGAGTCTCAACGTCTTTTTCATAATATGGTGACCAAGAGGCAGGGTGATTATTGCTTTCAGGAGGCTGGTAGAAGACAGATTGGAATAAGTGGCCTCTATATCAAATACAATTGAACATCTCCTGCTTCCAGTTCTATGTAGGGAGCTATGATAGTAACCCAACAGATGCTTCTGCACTTGCTTTCCTTCGTTGTCCTTCATAGTCCTTGATAGATGTTCATTACCTTCTAAATCATGGGCAGCGTACCTTAATTACCAGCTGCTGAGAAGTAAGATAGTAAATGGACGATCAGCTGCATGTCCTTGCTCATGAGCTCCTAAATGCATCTGGCTGGACACATGCGATTCAGAAATGCTGGATTAAATGGGTTTAAATTATGTAATTATTTGGGAGCTGTCAGCCCTCAAGAATGACACGTGATGTTGCTTCTGAGTAGTTTCTTTTTAGTCGCTTGACAGCAAGGAGAGTGGCACAGAATTTAATAAATAAATGATTCTCCTCTAGACAGAATCTTGACAGACTAAAGCAACTGTTTCCACAACTATAGATCCAGATAGAAAAATGAGAGCTACAGGACTGGGTATGTCTAGTTTAATGAAGAGAAGGACCAGGGGTGACAGGATAGCAGTCTTCCAATATCTCAGGGGTTGCCACAAAGAAGAGGGAGTCAAGCTAATCCCTAAATCACCTGGAGGCAGAACAAGAAGCAATGGATGGAAACTAATCAAGGAGAGAATCAACCTAGAAATAAAGAGAAATTTCCTGACAGTGAGAACAATTAGCCAGTGGAACAGCTTGCCTTCAGAAGTTGTGGGTGCTCCATCATTGGAGTTTTTAAAGAAGAGATTGAACAACCACTTGGTTAAGATGGTATAAGGCAGGGGTCTTCAAACTTGTCCCTTTTAAGACTTGTGGACTTCAATTCCCAGAATTCCTCAGCCAGCATGCCTGGCTGAGGAATTCTGGGAGTTGAAGTCCACAAATCATAAAAGGGACAAGTTTGAAGACCCCTGGTATAAGGTCTCCTGTTAGAGCAGGGGGTTGGGCTAGAAGACCTCCAAGGTCCCTTCCAGCTTTGTCATTGTGTTAACTGTCATATATTATGGAAACTGTTAGGGAGGAGTGGCATTTAACCCTTTCCCTTCCAACCAAACTTTCCAAACTCTGCAAATGCTCTGGAATTCAGCCTCTCCCTCCCGGGAATCCAGACCACTTTCCACCACAGAAACCTATCCAATGACTTTTCTTTTTGGCTTCCCTCTTCCCTGCCAGTCTTCCAGAGAAGCCATGAAGGATTAGCTGTACTTCTTGTGAAATGTGAATCACGGTAGAGGTGTCCAAAGCGCTCCAGTTGCAGTATTGCAACCTTGGATTAGACTCAAAATAACATACTCCACATTTACTAGAGTTAGACTCTTTTCAAAACAGGACACAAGAAAGAATGACTTCTTCCAAGATCAAATAATAATAATAATAATAATAATAATAATAATAGTAGTAGTAGTAGTAGTAGTAGTAGTAGTGGTAGTAGTAGTAGTAGTAGTAGTAGTAGTAGTAGTAGTAGTAAAGTTGGAAGGGACCTTGGAAGTCATCTAGTCCAACCCCCTGCTCAGGCAGGAAACCCTACACCATTTCGGACAAATGGCTGTCCAGTCTCTTCTTAAAAACTTCCATTATTGGAGCATTCACCGCTTCTGGAGGCAGGTTGTTCCACTGATTAATTGTTCTCACTGTCAGGAAGTTTCTCCTTAGTTCTAGGTTGCTTCTCTCCTTGATTAGTTTCCACCCATTGCTTCTTGTCCTGCCTTCAGGTGCTTTGGAAAATAACTTGATTCCCTCTTCTTTATGGCAACCCCTGAGATATTGGAATACTGCTATCATGTCCTCCCTTGTCCTTCTCTTCGTTAAACTAGACATACCCAATTCTAGCAACTGTTCCTTATATGTTTTAGCCTCCAGTCCCCTAATCATCTTTGTTGCTCTTCTCTGTACTCTTTCTAGAGTCTCAGCATCTTTTTTACATCGTGGTGACCAA
Source organism: Crotalus helleri (assembly GCA_024509115.1). Lineage (NCBI taxonomy): Eukaryota > Metazoa > Chordata > Lepidosauria > Squamata > Viperidae > Crotalus > Crotalus helleri. The sequence goes on from JAKSXO010000397.1 coordinate 24,808, forward strand.
AACTGGATGCAGTATTCCAAGTGTGGCCTTACCAAGGCATTGAAGAGTGGTATTAATACTTCACGTGATCTTGATTCTATCCCTCTGTTGATGCAGCCTAGCACTGTGTTGGCCTTTTTGGCAGCTGCAGCACACTGCTGGCTCATATTTAGGTGATTGTCTACTAGGACTCCGAGGTCCTTCTCACAGTTACTACTATTGAGCATGGTGCCACCTATGCTGTACTTGTGCATTTGTTTTTTCTTGCCTAAATGTAGAACCTTGTTTTTTTCACCATTGAATTTCATTTTGTTAGTTAGTGCCCAGTGTTCAAGTCTGTCCAGATCCTTCTGTATCTTAAGCCTGTCTTCTGGAGTGTTGGCTATTCCTGCCAGCTTGGTGTTGTCTGCAAATTTGATGAGTTCCCTATCTATCCCTTCATCCAAATTGTTGATGAAGATGTTGAAGAGCACTTCAAATCATTACCTTCTATGATTTGTAGGGTTGTATGAATCAGTTTGGTGTAGTGTTTAAAGTTCCAGGCTGAGAACCATGAGACTGTGAGTTCTAATCCTGCCTTAAGCATAAAAGCTGGCTGGGTGACTTTGTGCCAATCATCAGAAGATGGTGAGTTCTAGTCCCAATTCATCTGAGCCGAGGTGGCGCAGCAGTTAGAGTGCAGTACTGCAGGCCACTTTAGCTGACTGTGTTCAGCAGGTCAGCGGTTCAAATCTCACCGGCTCAAGGTTGACTCAGCCTTCCATCCTTCCGGGGTAGGTAAAATGAGGACCCAGATTGTTAGGGGCAATGTAAATATATGTATACATTGCTTACTGGTGTACACCGCTTAGAGAGTGCTTGCACTTAAAGCGGTATATAAGTCTCATAAATAAATAAATAAATAAATAAATAAATAAATAAATAAATAAATAAATAAATAAATAAATAAATAAATACATTTAGACACAAAAGCTGGCTGGGTGACCTGGGGCCAATCACCAGGAGAATTCCTCCCCAATAGGAATTCTAAGATAGCCAGTCTCTTCTTAACTCCAGCCTGCACACTGGCTGGAGATTCCACCACATTTGTTTCATTCAGCGAAGTCATATTGAGGATGAGGATAATACAGCTTATCCTCAACGGATGACCACAGTGGAGCCCAATTTTTTTTCTGTTGCTAAGCGGGACAGCTGTTGAGTGAATTTTGCCCCATTGTACAACCATAGATGTTAAGGAAATCACTGCGGTTGATAAGTTAGGAACCTGGTCGTTAAGTGAATCCAGCTTCTCCATTGACTTTGCTTGTCCAAAGGTCGCCAAAAGGGGAAGAACCACGTAACCCAGGGACACGGTGACCATCGTACATATGAATTGGTTCCCCAGCTTCTGAATTTTGATCACACGACCCTGGGGATGCAGCAACAGCCAGAAATATGAAAAGTGGTCATAAGTCAGTTTTTTTTTCCAGCGCTGTTGTAACTTGTGCCATTGTAACCAGTGCCATTGTAATGCTTAATAAATGACCTGTTGTAAGTGGAGGACTCACAAAAATCCTGTACGAGGACGTTATTCCAATAGCATCAGAGCTTTTAGTAAACAGCGTGGTTCTGTGAAGCTTTCTTGTGTCTCTGTCTCCTTTCTAGTCATTCTTCTACTCTGGCTTCCTTTCCAGTCCTGCCTCTGGCTTATTTTTTGATCTTGACTGATTCTGTAGTTCAGCAGTTCTCAACCTGTGGGTCGGGACCCCATTTAGGGTCGAACGACCATTTCACGGGGGTCGCCAAACAACGCAGTCTGCCATTTTCCCCCCCTTTTCCTTAGCTGTGCTACTCCCTTTTATTCTATTGGATTTTGAAAGCCAATAGAATTGACTCTCTTGAATAGAGTCTAATTCTATTGGCTTTCAAAAGCCAATAGGAATTGTCCAGGCTGTCTCTGCCCTGCTGAGCCCACCAAAAGTCCCATTCTGCAAACGATGCTGCAAGTTGTCTGCAGCCAAGGCAAGCTGTCTGGAAGCTTCCACGCCTCCCTGCTGAGCAACTACTAAAAATGTAAGTAAAAGAGGGCCAGGGGTGGGAGGTGGGAGGCCGGCGGGCGCAGGGAGTGTTGCTGGTGCGCGTGGGGCCCGGCAGGTGCCTTACCTCCCTTGGGCTGGGCCAGCTGGTGGCACAGCCGGTGGTCGGCCTGCTCTGCTGCTTGCCAGCTACGCCTTGGCCGGCACAGGGGGCGGCACCATGCATGCGTGGCGCTCCCGGGCAGGGAAAGTCCTCGACTTACGATCGGTTGGGTAGTCCTCGACTTACGACCGGTTGGGGTCGTGGCATTAAAAAGGATGAGAACCAGTGCTGTAGTCCTTCCCTCTCAACTGAATTCACTGGCCAAGACTTCAGATTCATTCCTAGTTTGACTCCTGGTTCTCATTTGACTCCAGTTATTTATGGCTGACCAAGTAGAAAGAGATAGAATTGCATTCTTATCTCTTCTAGCTATTCTCTGGAATTCTGCATTCAGTTGGGTGTATCTTTCTCTTTCTCCTTTGCCTTTCGCTTCCCTTCTTTCCTCAGCTATTTGCAAAGCTTCCTCAGACAGCCATTTTGCTTTCTTGCATTTCTTTTTCTTTGGGATGATTTTAGTTGCTACCTCTTGTACAATGTTGCGAACTTCCATCCATAGTTCTTCAGGCACTCTGTCTATCAGATCTAATTCCTTAAATCTATTTGTCACCTCTACTGTATATTCATTAGGAATATGATTTAGTTCATACCTGAGTGGCCTAGTGCTTTTCTCTACTTTTTTCAATTTAAGCCTAAATTTTGCAACGAGAAGCTCATGATCTGAGCCACAGTCAGCTCCTGGTCTTGTTTTTACTGACTGTATAGAGCTTCTCCATCTTTGGCTGCAGAGCACATAGTCAATCTGATTTCTATCTTGACCATCTGGTGATGTCCATGTGTAGAGCCGTCTCTTGGGTTGTTGGAAAAGAGTGTTTGTTATGACCATCGTATTCTCTTGACAAAATTCTATTAGCCTGTGCCCTGCTTCATTTTGTACTCCAAGGCCAAACTTGCCTGTTATTCCGGTTATCTTTTGGCTTCCTACCTTAGCATTCCAATCCCCCATGATGATAAGGACATCATTTTTTGGTGTTAATTCTATAAGGTGCTGTAGGGCTTCATAGAACCGGTCAATTTCATCCTCTTCAGCACCAGTGGTTGGGGCATAGATTTGGACTACTGTGATATTGAATGGTTTGCCTTGGATTCGAATAGAGATCATTCTGTCATTTGGAGGATTGTATCCCAGTATTGCTTTTCCTATTCTTTTATTGACTGTGAAGGCTACTCCATTCCTTCTGAGGGATTCTTGCCCACAGTAGTATACCTGATGGTCATCTGAGTTAAATTCACCCATTCCTGTCCATTTTAGTTCGCTGATTCCTAAAATGTCGATGTTTAGTCTTGTCATCTCTTTTTTGACTACGTGTAGCTTGCCTTGATTCATGGATCTTACATTCCAGGTTCCTATGGAGAAAAAATCTTTACAGCATCGGACTTTCCTTTCACCACCAGATATATCCACAGCTGAGCGTCCTTTCGGCTTTGGCCCAGTCGCTTCATTCTTTCTGGCGCTACTAGTACTAGCCCTCTGCTCTTCCCCAGTAGCATATTGGACACCTTCCGACCTGAGGGGCTCATCTTCCAGCGTCATATCTTTTTGCCTTTTAGTACTGTCCATGGGGTTTTCATGGCAAAGATACTGGAGTGGTTTGCCCTTTCCTTCTCCAGTGGATCACATTTTGTCAGAACTCTCTGCTATAACCTGTCCGTCTTGGGTGGCCCTGCACGGCATAGCTTATAGCTTCACTGAGTTACACAAGGCAGTACTGCCATGACAAGGCAGTAATCCATAAAGTTTATGAGTAAACTTCATTGACCAACTTCCTTACTTTGGGTGTTTTGGTCTAGTTGCAAGTATTATTTGGCATTTTGATTTTTCGTGTTCTTTGTTACTGGGGGAAAAAAAATAAATAAAATCCCTGTCTGCTTTTGTTCCTACTGGATTATGTTCACTCCTCTATTATTTATTATTTTAATGTGAATTATTGTTTATAGAAATGTTTGTCAACTGTTCTGAGAGTCCTTTTGTAGACCACCATGGGAATATATAAATTAACTTACAAACAAAATAAATGCCTACAACTCTCTTTAGTCAGAGGAGAGCTGTCTGTGACTTAAGTCATTGTAGTTGATTAATCATCTGCTTTAAGCAATTAGTGGATTAATCCATTTAATTTAAATACATTTGCATATTATGGACATTTTATTTTGCAGTAGTGTTTATGTTTCTCTTTCACAGTTATACCCATGCAGCAGAAACGAAACAGCGTCAGAAGACAACAAATATACTCTTGGTTCAAAGTCTCATTGAAATGTTGTGCCAAAATGTTACTATGGAGCTAAAGTGTACATGGATTTGCAAAAGCAGTGTCCTCAAGAAAAAAAAGCTGAACAGGACATAATTATTGGAAGTTACAGAAACAGCGTAATAAATGATGCCACACAGAGTAATCTATATTGAGTGCTAGAACTTTGGAATAGAATAACAGAATTGGAAGGGACCTTGTAGTCATCCAGTCCAAACAGGAGGCCCTATCCCAGGGGAAGGCAACCTTGGCTCTTTTATGACTCATGGACTTCAACTCCCAGAATTCCTGAGCCAGCATGGCTCAGCTTGGAAACCTCTCCCTTTCCTCTCAGCATGGCTGGCCCAGGAATTCTGGGAGTTGAAGTCCACGAGTCATAAAAGAGCCAAGGCTGCCTACCTGTGGACTAGGCCTACCAGTTTCTGATAATCTACTCCTGTCAGGCTTAATAGACTAGGCCAGAGGTAGGCAACCTTGGCTCTTTTATGACTCATGGACTTCAACTCCCAGAATTCCTCAGCCAGCATGGCTCAGCTTGGAAACCTCTCCCTTTCCTCTCAGCATGGCTGGCCCAGGAATTCTGGGAGTTGAAGTCCACGAGTCATAAAAGAGCCAAGGCTGCCTACCTGTGGATTAGGCCTACCAGTTTCTGATAATCTACTCCTGTCAGGCTTAATAGACTAGGCCAGGGGTCGGCAACCTTGGCTCTTTTATGACTCATGGACTTCAACTCCCAGAATTCCTGAGTCAGCATGGCTCGGCATGGAAACCTCTCCCTTTCCCCTCAGTATGGCTGGCCCAGTAAAATGATTGAGTTCAGGATTGAACTCCAGACTGTGGGCAGAGTTAGATTGCAATACTTCAGTTTAAACCAGCGGTTCTCAACCTGTGGGTTGCGACCCCATTTGGGGTCGGACGACCATTTCACGGGGGTCGCCAAACAACGCAGTCCGCCATTTTTTCCCCTTTTCCTTAGCTGTGCTACTCCCTTTTATTCTATCGGCTTTTGAAAGCCAATAGAAGAGACTCTCTTGAATAGAGTCTAATTCTATTGGCTTTCAAAAGCCAATAGGAATTGTCCAGGCTGTCTCTGCCCTGCTGAGCCCGCCAAAAGTCCCATTCTGCAAACGATGCTGCAAGTTGTCTACAGTGAAGGCGAGCTGTCTGGAAGTTTCCACCCCTCCCTGCTGAGCAACTACTAAAAATGTAAGTAAAAGTGGGCCAGGTGTGGGAGGTGAGAGGCCAGCGGGCGCAGGGAGGGTTGCTGGCACGCATGGGGCCCGGCGGGTGCCTTACCTCCCTTGGGCTGGGCCAATTGGTGGCCCAGCCAGTGGTCGCCCTGCGCCGTCGCTGCCCCTTGCCAGCTACGCCTCGGCTGGTGCAGGGGGCGGCACCACGCATGTGCGGTGCTCCCGGGCAGGGAAAGTCCTCAACTTATGACCGGTTGGGTAGTCCTTGACTTACGACTGGTTGGGTAGTCCTCAACTTATGACCAGTTGGGTAGTCCTCGACTTATGACTGGTTGGGGTCGCGGCATTAAAAAGGTTGAGAACCACTGGTTTAAACGATGTGCCACCAGGATCAAAGCATCTTTGGTGTATTGCTGTGACCTCTTTTAGAGGAACCTATTGGCTAGTAGCAGAAAAGAAATCAACTAACTCAGGTGTGCTTTAAAGATTAATCTGTAATGAGACACAAGAATAACCTTGGGAGACAAGGGGAAGACTCGCAGTCAGGTCAACAGTCAGGAAAGTTATATATCAATCCATTGAAGGAATATGGGTAGCTCTCTAGAACAGGGGTCTTCAAACCTGGCCCTTTTATGACGTGTGGATTCAACTCCCAGAATTCCTCAGCCGGCATGCCAGGGGACTAGAGGCTAAAACATATAAGGAACGGTTGCTGGAATTGGGTATGTCTAGTTCAGTGTTTCTCAACCTTGACAATTTTAAGGCATGTGGACTTCAACTCCCAGAATTCCACAGCCAGCATTGCTGGCTGTGGAATTCTGGGAGTTGAAGTCCACATGCCTTAAAATTGTCAAGGTTGAGAAATACTGGTCTAGTTTAATGAAGAGAAGGATGAGGGGGGACATGATAGCAGCCTTCCAATATCTCAGGGGCTGCCCCAAAGAAGAGGGAGTCAAGGCATTCTCCGAAGCACCTGAAGGCAGGACAAGAAGCAACGGATGGAAACTAATCAAAGAGAGAGGCAACCTAGAACTAAGGAGGAATTTCCTGACAGTTAGAACAATAAATCAGTGGAACAACCTGCCTCCAGAAGCGGTGAATGCTCCAACACTGGAGGTTTTGAAGAAGAGACTGGACAGCCATTTGTCTGAAATGGTATAGGGTTTCCTGCCTGAGCAGGGGGTTGGACTAGATGACCTCCAAGATCCCATCCAATGCTATTATTATTATTGTTATTATTTGTTATTATTTATTGTTATTATTAATTGTTATTTATTGTTAGGACTACCTCAAAGGGCAGATGTAAACCCTTCAGAAGTTGTGAGTGCTCCATCACTGGAGGTTTTCAAAAAGAGACAGGACAATCATTGATCTGAAATGGTATAGCGTCTCCTGCTTGAGCAGGGGGTTGGACTAGAACAGTGACGGCGAACCTCTTAGAGACTGAGTGCCCAAACTGCAACCCAAAACCCACTTATGCATCGTCGAGTGCCGGGTGGGTGAGGCCATTGGGTGGGCGTGACCAATTGGGTGGGTGTGGCCAATGGGCTGGGTGTGGTTGCAGTGGTAACGGCAGACTGGGTGGGACTAAAAAGTTCAATCAATTCCAACTTTACAAGATCTTTTTTTTTTCCGCGAGAAGTTGAAATTGACTGATTGAACCTTTTTTTTTTTTTTTTGCACACGGCGGCAGAGGCCTAAAGCGAAAAGGTTTTATAAAACCCAGCTGAAGGCCTAGGACTGGGGCGACGGCACGTGTGCCCACAGAGAGGGCTCTGAATGCCGCCTCTGGCACCCGTGCCATAGGTTTGCCACCACTGGACTAGATGATCTCCAAAGTCCCTTCCAACTCCATTATATTATGTTCTGTGTTACCTACTTGGGTAATGAAACATCTGCAAGAAAACAACCAAGCTCAGAGGCTCCATCTTATCTTCTATCATCAGATGTTTTTGATGCAGAGTGAGAACACCTATACTTGCCCACTTCTGCAGGGGAATGAATAACAGCTTTCCTAGAGTTTCGAACCAGAAATTAAAACTGAACCTAGAAATGAATTAAGGATTGAAAGGCAGGGGAAAGGCGTGCATCTAGGTTATTCTTCTAAAGGCAGCGAAAATTAACCCAGGAAACAGACGGTCACGCTTTGAATGTCCAATAGTTGTGCTTCAACTGTTCTTTGAATTTTCCTGGCACTGACATCCATCTTATTTCACTGTTACACTTAAATTCATTGTCTTCTTGGCAGGTGTTCCTTTCAGATCATTTTTCTCCTATTAATGTCTTTCTGTAGCTCAGCCTGCCTTTATAGCTTCCTTTATGCTTTGGCCCAGAGGGGGGGGGGAATAAAGAATATAATATACAGATTGCATTTAGATGACATTTCTCTTTCGTGATTGTATCTAGACTCATGAAATCAGGTCTGTGTTCTCAACGAGGGACATCAGAAATCCAGGTATCCCCCTCCCAGCTTGTGTGTGTGTGTGCAAAACTTTTTTTAAAAAAAATAACTATGTTCTGCCTAGGAATAAATAGTTTCAGTCCATAGTTGATAACAGAGGGAGAGCAACGGGTGCCAGGGAGTCTAAACATGCTTGACTTTTGCAACAAAAATCAACAAAAGGGCACCAGAACGTATTTTGGCCACTTCAAAGGGGGACTGAAAAAACTTTGTGTGGCTTTTATGACAAAAGTAATGCTGAAGATAAAGGGGGAAGGAGAAATATCAAGCCCAATCTCCCCCCACCCCCAAAATGGTAGGTTGTCTTTCAGTCCTGCAAATGAGGGATGGAATTCACTTGGCCAATACAAAATGGAGCAACAGTCCTAGAAATGGGGAACAATTATCACTCTCTTCCTTTCTTCTTTTACTTCTCTTTCTTTTCTGGGCTTGTCATTTCTCCTTCCTTCCTTTTTTCCTTCCTTTTTTTCCCTTTTTCCCTCCTTCCTTCCTCCCTGTCTTCCTCCCTCCCTCCCTTCCTTCCTTTAGCTTTCATTCTCACTATTATCTTCCTTCTTTCTTTTTTCTTCCTTCCTTCCTTCCTTCCTTCCTTCCTTCCTTCCTTCCTTCCTTCCTTCCCTCCTCCCTTCCTTTAGCCTTCACTCTCACTATTAACTTCCTTCCTTCCTTCCTCCCTCCCTCCCTCTCTTCCTTTCTTTAGCTTTCACTCTCACTATTATTATCTTCCTTCCTTCCTTCCTCCTTCCCTACCTTCCTTCCTTTAGCCTTCACTCTCACTATTAACTTCCTTCCTTCCATCCATCCTTCCTTCCTTCCTTCCTTCCTTCCTTCCTTCCTCCCTCCCTCCCTCCATCCCTCCCTTCCTTTAGCTTTCATTCTCACTATTATCTTCCTTCTTTCTTTTTGTCTTCCCTTCCTTCCTTCCTTCCTTCCTTCCTTCCTTCCTTCCTTCTCCTTCCCTCCTCCCTTCCGTTAGCCTTCACTCTCACTATTAACTTCCTTCCATCCTTCCTTCCTTCCTCCCTCCCTCCCTCTCTCCTTTCCTTTAGCTTTCACTCTCACTATTATTATCTTCCTTCCTTCCTTTTTTATTTCCTTCCTTTTTTCCTCCCTTCCTCCCTTCCTTCCTTCATTCCATCCTTCCTTCCTTCCTCCCTCCCTCCCTCCCTCTCTCCTTTCCTTTAGCTTTCACTCTCACTATTATTATCTTCCTTCCTTCCTTTTTTATTTCCTTCCTTTTTTCCTCCCTTCCTTCCTTCCTCCCTTCCTTCCTTCCTTCCTTCCTTTCTTCCTTCCTTCCTTCCTAAAACCAATATTTTGTGGCAACCTTTCAAATAGTGGAATTATGCTATCATGTCACCCCTAGTCCTTCTTTTCTCTAGATCAACCAAACCCAAATCCTGCAATTGTTCTTCCTACGTTTTAGTCTCCAGGCTTTAATTAGCCTAGTCCTTTAATTCAGACAAATGTTTGTCCAGTCTCTTCTTAAAAACTCCCAGTGATGGAGCACCCACAACTTCTGAAGGCAAGGCATTCTATGGTTTAATTGTTCAGTCAGGAAATTTCTCTTTAGTTCTTGGTTGGTTCTCTCTTTGATTTCTTTCCATCCCAAAAGCATCAGCAAAATGGGTTGCTTTAAATGGGATAAAATCATGGAAGACAATCATTGGCTATTAGGCTTGAGGAGGCAGGATTACTATGAAGGCAGAAACTGCCAAGGAGAGTAGAAAATAAAAAAAGGACCATCATTAGAACGTGGTCTATATACCCTCTACATCAGTGGTTCTCAACCTGTGGGTCGGGACCCCATTTGGGGTCGAACGACCATTTCACGGGGGTCGCCAAACCACGCTGTCCGCCATTTTTTTCCCTTTTCCCTAGCTGTCCTACTCCCTCTTATTGGTGGCCACACCCATTTGGGGGTCACCACAACATGGGGAACTGTATTATGGGGTCACGGCATTAGAAAGGTTGAGAACCACTGCTCTACATCCAAGAAACAAACTGCAATGGTGAAAGAATGAAAAATCAGGCTTAAACTCTGAGGATGTTAACTATGGAGACCTGGATTCTTCAGCCTCTCTTCTTCTTCATTATTGGGACTTTGGGGGGCCCACTATAAAAACACAGTTTCCATCTCAATGTTGTCCTTGACTCTTTCGCCATGAACTCCTAACAGCAGGTTGACTTGTTAGAGAGAGATTTATTGTTCTACCCTGAGGGAACTCTGAACTCTTACCGCCAGGTTTTCTGAAACGTTTCTTCCAATACTGTATCTGTCGCAGGACAACAATGGAGGGAAAGTTATTTGTCTCCATCTCCTGCTCGCAAGGATCTCAGAAGCTTCTGGGTGGCTATTGTGGGAAGCCACATGTTGGATAAAGATGAACTTTCTCGCACCCCCTTTGCAAAGCTAAACAGTCGTTCTTCTCTGATGGAGGTGTTGGCTGTATACATTTCATAGCGGAATAATGTGCATGGACCTGGGACATGAGCAAGAGACAAAAGAATGAAAAGCAACCAGTGAAAATGAAATATATTGCTCCGCTGCTTTTCCTACATAAAAAATAATAATCACCCACCTTGTTAATTGACTTACAGGTATGTCTTTTTAATAAATATCATCATATATAGTGGGCAGGTGAAATCAGTGTTGGTTTCTGTATTTTTCAAAGCAAATTGTTAACGTCCAAATGATAATTTAGTGGGCATGTGGATATTTCCCTTCTCAAGTTGTAATGGAAGACATTAAACTAATTATTTCTCCTCCTCTTCCTCCTCCCCCTTCTACCTCTTCTTTCTCCTCCTCCTCCTCCTCCTCCTTCCTCTTCTCCTCCCTCTTCTTCTCCCTCTTCTTCCTCTCCTCCTCTTCCTCCTCTTCCTGCTGTACCACAGCTTTTTTTCAACATTGTATTGTATTGTTGAGTATTTGTTATTATTGTTTTCTTTTCTTTTCTTTCTACAAGATTTCTTTTTCTCTCTCTCTTTTTTAAAAACAACGCCATCCTGTCTTTTGTAAATCTTTATACAGCTTGCTGATGAACTTGGAATCTTCTTGGATTTATCTCTTCTTTTTTCTCCTTAGGTGGAACATCAAAGAAATCTTGCACCAAGCCAAATTAGTCTGAATGTTGCCTTTGAAATTTCTCAGACGGCTTCTTCACACCCATCAGTTGTCCCTGGATTTTGCCCAAAGCAGATTCAAAGTGAATTTGGAGACTCTTCCTCAGGCAAAGTATCCGAGGAAGTTCAGGAGAAGTTAATGGAGTTATGAGTTAGCTAACTATTCAACTCGCCCTGCATGCTGAGCACATCATGAGAAACACAGGGCTAGATGAATCAAAAGTTGGAATTAAGATTGCCAGGAGAAGCATCAACCACCTAAGATATGAAGATGATACCACTCTAATGGCAGAAAGTGAAGAGGAACTAAAGAGCCTCTTGATGCGGGTGAAGAAGGAGAGTGCAAAAGTTGGCTTGAAACTCAACATTAAGAAAACCAAAATCATGGCATCCAGCCCTCTCAATTCCTGGCAAATAGATGGGGAAGAAATGGAGGTAGTGACAGATTTTACCTTCCTGGGCTCCAAGATCACCACAGATGGGGACTGCAGCCAAGAAATTAAAAGACGCTTGCTCCTGGGGAGGAAAGCTATAGCAAATCTAGACAGCATACTGAAAAGCAGAGACATCACCCTGCCAACAAAAGTATGTATAGTCAAGGCCATGTTTTTCCCAGTTGCAATGTATGGATGTGAAAGTTGGACCGTAAGAAAGGATGAGTGACAAAGAATTGAGGCCTTTGAACTATGGGGCTGGAGAAGACTCCTGTGAGTCCCTTGGACTGCAAGGCGATCAAACCGGTCAGTCCTAGAAGAGATCAACCCCAACTGCTCTTTAGAAAGCCAGATCCTAAAGTTGAAACTCAAGTACTTTGGTCACCTAATGAGAAGGAAGGACTCACTGGAGAAGAGCCTAATGCTGGGAAGGATTGAGGACAATAGAAAAAAGGGACGATAGGTGTGAACTTAAATGGACTCCAGAAGACGGTAGAGGACAGGAAGACCTGGAGGAACTTTGTCCATGGGGTCACAATGGGTCGGACACGACTTCACAATTAACAACAACAACAACAATTTCATTGGGTTTTAGGCATCCTTCTCTGAATGATGAGTCTTCTAGCATGGAGAAACCTTTTTTTTTTTCAGGAGCTTTTTGCCCAGTAAGCATTGAGAAAAATTATTAGAAATGAAAAAATATGAGATGATTATTCCAGGATTTGAGGGGCTGTCACAAAGAGGAAGGGGAAAATCTATCTTCCAAAGCATTTAAAGGGCAGACAAGGAATAACCGATGGAAATTGATCAAAGAGAGATTCAACCTAGAAATTTTCTGAGAGTGAGAAAAATCAATTAATGGAGCAGCTTGACTTTAGAAGTTGTGGGTGCCCCATTATTGGAGGCCTTCAGAAAGAGACTGGACAACCATTTGTCTGAAATGGTATATGGCCTCCTGCTTTAGCCAGGGGTTGGACTAGATGACATCCAAGGTCCCTTCCAACTCTGTTTGTTGGTTCCGGCTAATGAAACGCTTCAAAGAACTTCCAGGCATTTGTTTTCCTAAAAGTCTTTTATTGTTG
>JAKSXO010000397.1:42500-45779 GCA_024509115.1 Crotalus helleri
AGGAGAAACTTCCTGACAGTGAGGACAATTAACCTATGGAACAGCTTGCCTCCAGAAATCGTGGGTGCTCCATCACTGGAGGTTTTTAAGAAGAGGCTAGACAGTCACTTGTCTGAGATGGAGTAGGTTCTCCTGCTTGAGCAGGGTGCTGGACTAGAAGACCTCCAAGGTCCCTTCCAGCTCCTATTCTATATAAAGTTCTTTCTAAATATTTTTTGGGAAATTTCATTTTCACGCATGCCCTGAGGAATGCTTGTATTTCATGTGAGAGTACAGATAGTCCACGATTTATGATCACAATTCAGCCCAAAATGTATGTTGCTAACTGAGACATTTGTTATCTTGACTCATTTGATGACCTTTCTTTTCCCTGTTGTTAAGTGAGTCACTGCAGTTGTTCAGTTAGTGATACGGTTGTTAAGTGCATCTGGCTTTACCCTGGACTTTGCTTATCAGAAAGTTGTCAAGGGGATTGCGTGACCCCGGGACACTGGGAGCATCGTAAACATGAACCAGTCTGCCAAGTGTCTAAATTTTGTATAGATTTTATTAGTTTTTATGGGGTTAGAATAAGGTGGGGTCAGGGTTGGGGTTAGGATTAAGGTTTTTTCAAGTAACATTCTCAATATTTAGCAAACGGCATAATGTCTGGGTTCATGTATTTAACAAACAATAATAGAAAATAGTTAATTATCATAAACAATATGTTAAATTAATCACTCAATTGCCTTCTTCTTGCTAATATATATTCAAAATTACATTCCTTTCTCTCTCTCATTCATCTTTCTAGCAATTGATAGAAATTATCCCATGTTCTAAAGTACACTGAGTCTTCTTTCTCTTTTATCTTTAAAGTCCATCTATCCATTTCTACACACTCTAGAATTTTCTTAATTAGTCCTTCTGCAGCTGGTAAGTTTTCATTTTTTCACTGTTAATAATAATAATAAAGTTGGAAGGGCCCTTGGAGGTCATCGAATCCAACCCTCTGCTCAGGCAGGAAACCCTTCAGACAAATGGCTGTCCAATCTCTTCTTAAAAACTTCCAGTGTTGGAGCATTCACTGCTTCTGGAGGCAGGTTGTTCCACCCATTAATTGTTCTCACCGTCAGGAAATTTCTCCTAGGTTGCTTCTCTCTTTGGTTAGTTTCCATCTGTTGCTTCTTGTCCTGCCTTCAGTCGCTTTGGAGAATAGCTTGACTCCCTCTTCTTTGTAGCAGCCCCTGAGATATTGAAACACTGCTATCATGTCCCCCCCTCATCCTTCTCTTCATTTGGAAACTAACCAAAGAGAGAAGCAACCTAGAACTAAGGATAAACTTCCTGACAGTTAGAACAATTGACCAGTGGAACAACCTGCCTCCAGAAGCAGTGAATGCTCCAACATTTGATCTCAGCGATGCTACAACGGTCATAAGCATGAAAAACACTGATAAGTCACTTTTATCAATGCCGTTGTACCTTTGAACAGTCACTAAACAAACTGTTGTAAGTCAAGGATTACCTTTATATTATAGTTAGAAGCACTTTGCTGCTTCTGTAACACTTGTCATAAGTTAGGGTTCATGGTACAGGCAGTCCTTGACTTACGACCATAAATGACCCCCAAATTTATGTTGCTAAGTGAAACATTTGCTAAGTGAACTGTTGTAAGGCCAGGACTGCCTCTACTGAAGAGATAAGTTGAACCCCGTTAGGTAACAAAATATACTTCTGTTTTAAGAATTTCCAAACATAGAATATTGGAACTAGAAGACTTGATTCGATGGTACAACTATTAATAAGTTAGCTTTTGTTGTAGACACTGACTGATTGAATGTGTCATCAAGTCGAAGTTAACTCTTAGCAACCATGTAGATAGATGTTCCCCATGGTGATTAATCTGTAATCTGATAATATTTTATATTTGGGTCCGTTTCCCAGCGTTCATTGCCAGTGTTTTGTCCTCCTGTTTCTCTATAAGCCTGCATTGTTTTATTTGTAATTTACACAGACTTATTGTGCCCTTGTATGTTTCTCTCCAAGTCTTACAGTCAAATATAGATTTGGGGGACAATATAGATTTAGATAGAAGAAACCTGCACCGTGAAGTTTGGTGAAGATTTGGAAAATTAACTTGGATGCTCAGTGTAGGAGGTGTGAATCAGTCAGACTGGTTCTGGAAAGGAAAGGAAAGATAAGAGAAGGAGAAATGAAATAACGAAATGAAATGAAATGAAATGAAAGGAAATGAAAGGAAAAGAAAGGAAAGGAAGGGGAAGGGAAAGGAAAGGAAAGGAAAGGAAAAGAAAAGAAAAGAAGGAAAGGAAAGGAAAGGAAAGGAAAGGAAGGGAAGGGAAGGAAAAGGAAAAGAAAAGAAGGAAAGAAAAGGAAAGGAAAGGAAAGGAAAAGAAAAGAAAAGAAAAGAAAGGAAAAGAAAGGAAAGGAAGGGGAAGGGAAAGGAAAGGAAAGGAAAGGAAAAGAAAAGAAAAGAAGGAAAGGAAAGGAAAGGAAAGGAAAGGAAGGGAAGGGAAGGGAAAGGAAAGGAAAGGAAAGGAAAAGAAAAGAAAAGAAAAGAAAGGAAAAGAAAGGAAAGGAAGGGGAAGGGAAAGGAAAGGAAAGGAAAGGAAAAGAAAAGAAAAGAAGGAAAGGAAAGGAAAGGAAAGGAGAGGAGAGGAAAGGAAAGGAAAGGAAAGGAAGGGAAGGGAAGGGAAAGGAAGGAAAGAAAAGGAAAGGAAAGGAAAAGAAAAGAAAAGAAAGGAAAGGAAAGGAAAGGAAAGGAAAGGAAGGGAAGGGAAGGAAAAGGAAAAGAAAAGAAGGAAAGAAAAGGAAAGGAAAGGAAAGGAAAAGAAAAGAAAAGAAAAGAAAGAAAGGAAAGGAAAGGAAAGGAAGGGAAGGGAAGGGAAGGAAAAGAAAAGAAGGAAAGAAAAGGAAAGGAAAGGAAAAGAAAAGAAAAGAAAAGAAAAGAAAGGAAAGGAAAGGAAAGGAAGGGAAGGGAAGGAAAAGGAAAAGAAAAGAAGGAAAGAAAAGGAAAGGAAAGGAAAAGAAAAGAAAAGAAAAGAAAGAAAGGAAAGGAAAGGAAAGGAAGGGAAGGGAAGGAAAAGGAAAAGAAAAGAAGGAAAGAAAAGGAAAGGAAAGGAAAGGAAAAGAAAAGAAAAGAAAAGAAAAGAAAGGAAAGGAAAGGAAAGGAAGGGAAGGGAAGGAAAAGGAAAAGAAAAGAAGGAAAGAAAAGGAAAGGAAAGGAAAAGAAAAGAAAAGAAAAGAAAAGAAAGGAAAGGAAAGGAAAGGAAGGGAAGGGAA
>JAKSXO010000398.1:0-45607 GCA_024509115.1 Crotalus helleri
CGCGGTGGCTGCAGGCCGGAGGCGCCCTTGGAAGTCCCCTCCCCTCCCCAGGCCTGGTCCCGGGTGGAGGGAGCCAGCTTTGGGGATGCGGTGGCTTTATTCTGGGGAGGGGATAACAGTCCATCTTGGCTTTGCTAAGTCACATTTTTTTAACACAGGTCGTTCTCGGCTTATGGCCACAATTGAGCCCAACAATTATGTGGCCGAGCGAGACAGATGTTAAACGATTTTTTGTCCCCGTTTTACGACCTTTCTTGGCACCGTTGTTAAGGGAATCGCTGCAGATGCGAAGCTAGTCCTACGGCTGTTGAGCGAACGTGGCTTCAGGATTGACTTTTGTTTGTCGGAAGGCGGCAAAAAGGGATCAGGTGACCCTGGGACACTGCATGTGTCATAAATGCGAGTCAGATGCCGAGCATCTGAATTTTGACCACGTGACCCTGGGGATGTTGCAGTGGTCGTGTGAAAGACGGTCACAAGTCACCGTTTTCAGTGTTGTCGTAACGGTCACTAACTGAACCGTGGCAAGTCGAGGACTACCTGTAATTGTATAGGGACCTATCCATTTGGTGAGGTAGGACGTGCAGTCCTCAACTTACGACCACTCTCTTAGCGACCAAAGTTCTGACAGATCTTTCTGGGATTCCAGGTGGTCCTTAATTTAGGACCCCCAACACGGACCACAGAATTCCCATTGCTAAGCAAAGCCGTTGCTAAGGGAGTCACACACAATTTTACGAACAGGTTTTCTGCTCCGGCTGTTAAGTGAATCACCACAGTCGTTAAGCGGATCTGGCTTCCCCCATCGACTTTGTCAGAAGTCGGCAGGGACACCGCAACCATTGTAAAACCTGGCTGTTGCCAAGGAGATGAATTTTGATCACATGAATGTGGGGATGCTGTGACGGTCGTAAGTGTGAGGACTGGCTGCAAATGCAACCACCTTCCGCAAGTGTGGGGACCGGTCATGAGTGTGAAGACCGGTCATAAGTGTGCGGACCGGTCATAAGTGTGAGGACCGTCATAAGTGTGAGGACCGTCATAAGTGTGAGGACTGGCCAGTGCTGTTGTAACTTTCAACAGCACTGGCCAGTGGTTATAAGTTGAAGACTACCTGTACTTACGACCTGGATTTGAAGCTCCAACAGTTACCTCAGCTGTGTTTTATTACCGTTTTACCAAAAACAGGCCTTCCGACCTACGGCGAACCGCTGGCTCGTTTAACGACCGACATCATTTGCATAATAACCACGGCGGTCAGTTTACAATTGCCCCTCCTCGCTTGTCGACTGCCGCAAAAAAAGCTCATAAAATTGCGGTCGATCGTGCGACCATCGCGACCAACGGTGGTGGGCAGGCTCCATTCTGGCCATAAATCGAGGACCTCCTGTAGCCACGCCCACTTGCCCTTTGATGTTCCTTCCCGCTTTCAGGCTTCTGGATGGCGGGGGGCTTAGTGGGCAATTTTCCCTAGGACCCTCGGCGGCATCCCCAGATTTGAGGCAGGCAAGGGGGGGAAAAAACAGAATACGGGATGTCCTCCACTTACAGCAATTCATTTAGCGACCGTTTGAAGTTACGACGGCGTGGAGAAAAGTGACTTACGGCCATTTTTCACACGACCAATGCAGCCTCCCCAGGGTCCCGGGATCTACATTCAGATGCTTGACAGCTGACTCACACTTACGACCGTTGCAGCATCCCCCCCCCCACGGTCACGTGATCCAAATTCATCCGTTTGGCAACTGACTCATATTTATGACAGTCGCAGCGTCCCCGGGTCAACGGGGAAACCCCGATTCACTTAACAACTTAAATGGGACTCATTCAGTGACTCATTCACTTCACAAGTTTGTGACTAAGAACTGCACAGCGATTCGCTTAACGGCCGTGTTACTCTGAGAACTGCAGGGATAAGAAAAGACATAAAATGGGGCGAAAACTCACTTAACAAATGTCTCACTTGGCAACATAAATGTCAGGCTACGTTGTGGTCCTAAGCCTAAGGACTACCAATAATAATAATAACGATAATGATGATGATGATGTTGATGATGATAATAATAATAATAACAACAACAACAACAATAATAATAAAGTTGGAAGGGACCTTGGAGGTCATCTAGTCCAACCCCCTGCTCAGGCAGGAGACCCGATTCCATTTCGGACAAATGGCTGTCCAGCCTCTTCTTAAAAACTACCAGTGTTGGAGAAGGAAGGAAGGAAGGAAGGAAGGAAGGAAGGAAGGAAGGAAGGAGGGGGAAAAATAATAGAATAACAGATGGAAGGGACCTTGGAGGTCATCTAGTCCAACCCCCTGCTGAGGCAGGAGACCTGATTCCATTTCGGACAAATGGCTGTCCAGTCTCTTCTTAAAAACTACCAGTGTTGGAGAAGGAAGGAAGGAAGGAAGGAAGGAAGGAAGGAAGGAAGGAAGGAAGGAAGGAAGGAAGGAAGGAAGGAAGGAAGGAAGGAAGGAAGGAAGGAAGGAAGGGGAAAAATAACAGAATAACAGATGGAAGGGACCTTGGAGGTCATCTAGTCCAACCCCCTGCTCAGGGAGGAAACCCTACCCCATTTCGGACAAAAGGCTGTCCAACCTCTTCTTAAAAACTTCCAGTGTTGGAGAAGGGAGGGAGGGAGGGAGGGAGGGAAGGAAGGAAGGAAGGAAGGAAGGAAGGAAGGAAGGAAGGAAGGAAGGAAGGAAGGAAGGAAAAAAAGAAATAACAGACTCGGAAGGGACCTTGGAGGTCATCTAGTCCAACCCCCTGCTGAGGCAGGAAACCTGATTCCATTTCGGACAAATGGCTGTCCAGTCTCTTCTTAAAAACTACCAGTGTTGGAGAAGGAAAGAAGGAAGGAAGGAAGGAAGGAAGGAAGGAAGGAAGGAAGGAAGGAAGGAAGGAAGGAAGGAAGGGGAAAAATAACAGAATAACAGATGGAAGGGACCTTGGAGGTCATCTAGTCCAACCCCCTGCTCAGGGAGGAAACCCTACCCCATTTCAGACACAAGGCTGTCCAACCTCTTCTTAAAAACTTCCAGTGTTGGAGAAGGGAGGGAGGGAAGGAAGGAAGGTAGGAAAAAAAGAAATAACAGACTCAGAAGGGACCTTGGAGGTCATCTAGTCCAACTCATTGCTCAGGCAGGAAACCCTATAGTACCATTGCAGACAAATGGCTGTTTGAGTTACTTTAACCGAGTTACTCTGTGATTCTGTTATTCGGGATAAAATCCGCTTCAAATTCGGAATAAAATCAGTTTTTTTCCAGAGGAAAAATCACCCTCCTAAACCCGCAGCGGCCAACTCAAGGGGCTCCTCCATCACAAGAAGGGGTGGGCAAGTGTGTGTGTGTGTCTGTGTGTGTGCGCGCACCCCGAGCAGCATCTTCTGGCATCTTTGCCGGCTTGCGCTCTGTGCTGCCGACTCAGCACTTCTGACAGCTGATTTAGGAGCCCGGCCTGGGAAAAAAATGCATTTGGACCCCTATAGGGAGTGGGGGGCCTGGGACGAGCCCCCCCCCTTTCCCACAGCCTCATCTGTCTCTGCCAGAAACCCCCGTTCTAACGTGACCCGGTTTATTTCTCTCTGCACCCTGCTGCGGGTTTTTTTTTTCTCTCTCTCTGTTTTTTCTCTCCCTCTCTTTTTTTCTCTCCCCGTTAATAAAAGTTTGGCTTCGTGCTTGCAGTGACCCATTAACAGGGAATTAATTAAAGAAACGGGAAGATTTAATAAGTCCCCTTGGGGGCTGGAAGCCTTTTCCACCGGCTGGCCTCCCTCGCTCGGATGACTCGGGGAGAGGGAAAGAATCAAAAAGGCTACATTTCAATTAACAAAAGGGGTCTCAAAGTTCCTCTCCTTCCTCCGAGCCCCCCCCCACTCGCCAAGCTGGAGGGGGGGGTCGTTTTGGCAAGTTTTTCAGGTCTCTGGACAACGGAGGACGGTGGGAAAAGTCAGATTCTTTCTTTCTTTTTATCTATCTGTCTATCTATCTATCTATCTATCTATCTATCTATCTATCTATCTGTCTATCTATTTATCTACCTCTGTCTGCCTGTCTGCTTGTCTCTGTATCTTTCTCTATGTATTATTTATCTATCTTTCTTTCTTCCTTTCTTTCTTTCTTCGTTCCTCCCTCCCTATTCTGGACAGCACACTTTCTCTCTTTTCCTTTCTCTCTTTCTCTCTCTCTCTCTCTCTTTCTTTCTTTCTCTTTCCCTTCCTTCTTTCCTCCCTTTCTTCCTCTGCCTCCTTCCTTCCTTCCCTCCCTCCCTCTCCCTCCCTCCCTCCCTCCCTTCCTTCCTCTCTATGTTTTCCTTCCTTCCTTTCTTCTTCTTTTCTCCCTTCCCTCCTTCCTTTCTTCCTCTCCGTTTCTCTTTCCTTCCTTCCCTCCTTCCTTCTGCTTTTTTCTTTCCCTTCTTTCCCTCCCTACTGTTTTCTCTTTTTCCTTCCTTCTTCCTTCCTTCCTCTTTATTTTCCCTTCCTTCCTTCCTCTTTCTCGCCTTTTCTTCCTTCCCTCCTTCCTCCCTTTCTTCCCTTCTCTTTCCTTCCTCTCCTTTCTTCCTCCTTCCTTCCTACCGCCTTCCTTCCCTTCCTTCCTTCCTTCCTTCCTTCCTTCCTTCCCTCTTTCTTTATTTTCCTTCCTCTTTCTCACCTTTTCTTCCTTCCCTCCTTCCTCCCTTTCTTCCTCTCCCTTTCTCTTTCCTTCCTCTCCCTTCCTTCCTTCCTTCTGCTTTTTTTCTTCCCTCCCACCCTCCTTCTCTTTTTCTTTCCTTCCTTCCTTCCCTCCTTCCCTCCCTCCTTCCCTCCCTCCCTCCTTCTCTTTTTCCTTCCTTCCTCTTTTTCCTTCCTTCCTTCCTTCCTTCCTTCCTTCCTTTTCGCTCCGTCCTGGAGATCAATCAAGCAATCCCACCGGGGCTTTTTCCAAAGTTCGACCACCGGACGCCTCTTTGTCGGAGCCAGGATTAGACGGAGGATCATTAGATTAAAGGGATTCATTAGAGGAAGCCCGGAATTCTTGTAGGTGACATCCAGGTGCTCCAGCTTCATTACGGGGCCAGCAGAACATCTGCTCTTCCGCAGCTCCGCAGACTTCGCTGCATGCTAAGTAGCCCCACCGTTTTCCCGCCGCTTGGTTCTCCAGCCGAGAGAAGAAGGGGCTCCGGTAACCCCGAGCACCCGCAAACTAGGGGAGACGGGTGCCTCGGGACCAAGGCTTTGGCCTAGGGAAGGCGGGGCCTGCTTTTTCGTTCCCAAATCAGTGGGGGGGGGGGGTAATCCCTTGAGGCTGGATCCAGGGAGGTCTAGCCTAACACCGGGAAGGCTTAGAGGAGACCTGATAGCCGGTCCTTGATGGGCCTGTCATGGGGAAGAGGGCCTCCATTTGCTCTCCATAAGATCTGAGCAATGGGTGGAAGCTGGCCAGAGGGAGACCCAACCTTGAAACAAGGAGATTGGGAGAACAATTAATCAGTGGAACGACTGGCCTCCAGAAGTGGTGGGTGCTCCAACACTGGTGGCTTTCAAAAATGGAGGGGATAACCATTTGACTGGGATGGTATAAGGCAGGGCTAGGCCACCTTGGCTCTTTTATGACTCGTGGACTTCAACTCCCAGAATTCCTGAGCCAGCATGGGGGAACTATGGCTCCCTTGATGACTTCTGGACTTCAACTCCCAGAATTCCTCAGCCAGCGTGAGGGAACTGTGACCCTTTTATGACTCATGGACTTCAACTCCCAGAATTTCTCAGCCAGCGTGAGGGAACTATGTCCCTTTTATGACTTGTGGACTTCAACTCCCAGAATTCCTCAGCCAGCGTGAGGGAACTATGACCCTTTGATGACATGTGGACTTCAACTCCCAGAATTCCTCAGACAGCGTGAGGGAACTAGGGCCCTTTGATGACGTGGACCAACTCCCAGAATTCCTCAGCCAGCGTGAGGGAACTATGACCCCCTCATGACTCGTGGACTTCAATTCCCAGAATTCCTCAGCCAGCGTGAGGGAACTATGACTCCCTCATGACTCCTGGACTTCAACTCCCAGAATTCCTGAGCCAGCCTGGCTCAGGATGGAAACCTCTCCCTTTCCCCTCAGCATGGCTGGCTCAGGAATTCTGGGAGTTGAAGTCCGCGAGCCATAAAAGAGCCAAGGTGGCCTACCCCTGGTATAAGGTCTCGTGTCTTGAGCAGGAGGTTGGACTAGAGCAGGGGTCCCCAACCCCCCGGTCCGTGGACTGGTACCAGTCCGTGGCATGCCAACAACTGGTCCTCACAAACAAGTGAAGCCCCATCTGTGGGATGCAGGCAGTACACAAAACCACGCACCCTCTGGTCCGCGGAAAAACTTCTCTCCACGGAACTGGCCCCTGGTGCCCGGAAGGTTGGGGACCCCTGGGGTAGAAGACCTCCATGGTCTCTTTCAGCCCTATGATTCTATGATCTATCTCTTTGCGTGTCTATTCTGTCTATTGTGTTTACATCTAATTTATCCCGCCCTCCATCCTCCATCATATCTACCTATGTATCATCTATATATCATCTATCTATCTATCTATCTATCTATCTATCTATCTATCTATCTATCTATCTATCTATCTATCTATCCATCCATCCATCCCTATCTATCTATCTATCTATCTATCCATCCATCCATATCTATCTATCTATCCATCCATCCATCCCTATCTATCTATCTATCTATCTATATCTATCTATCTATCCATCCATCCATATCTATCTATCTATCCATCCATTATCTATCTATCTATCTATCTATCTATCCATCCATCCATCCATCCATCCCTATCTATCTATCCATCCATCCATATCTATCTATCTATCTATCTATCTATCTATCTATCTATCTATCTATCTATCTATCTATCTATCTATCCATCCATTATCTATCTATCTATTTATCTATCAATCTATCCATCCATCCATATCTATCTATCCATCCATATCTATATATCTATCCATCCATCCATCCATCCCTATCTATCTATCTATCTATCTATCTATCTATCTATCTATCTATCTATCTATCCATCCATCCATTATCTATCTATCTATCTATCCATCCATATCTATCTATCTATTTATCTATCCATCCATATCTATCTATCCATCCATCCATCCATCCCTACCTATCTATCTATCTATCCATCCATCCATCCATATCTATCTATCTATCCATCCATCCATCCATCCATCCATCCATCCATCTATCTCCTATCTATCTATCTATCTATCTATCTATCTATCTATCTATCTACCTATGTATATATAGTCTATCAAATAGAAATAATAGAAATAAAAATTTATTTATTTATTTATTTATGAGACTTATATACCGCTTTAAGTGCAAGCACTCTCTAAGCGGTGTACACCAGTAAGCAATGTATATATATATATATTTACATTGCCCCCAACAATCTGGGTCCTCATTTTACCTACCTCAGAAGGATGGAAGGCTGAGTCAACCTTGAGCCGGTGAGATTTGAACCGCTGACCTGCTGAACACAGTCAAAAATAATAGAAATAAAAATAATGGAAATAGAAATCTTATTTAAATATCTATCTGTCATCTATCCATCTATCCATCATCTCTCTGTATATCTATCTATTTATCTATCAATCTATCCATCCATCATCTATCTATATATAATCTATCGCTATCTCTTTCTGTCTGTGTCTGTCTGTCCATCCATCCAGCCATCTTCTCTCTCTCTCTCTCTCATCTTTACATTTTCAAAAAAAAGGCTGGACAGTCCGTTGTCCTGGGGGCCGTATGGGTCTCCGGTCTTGGACAGGGGGGAGATGGACTAGAGGACCTCCTAGGTCCCCTTCCAGCGCTCTGTCTCTCTGCTCCTTCCAGCTACATGGAGGTGGCCAACAACGTTCAGAGGGAGGAGACGGTGCTGAGCATCCAGTTTGTGCTGCTGGACTGCTCCCACCTGAAGGCCGCCGTGGTCCAGCACTGCAACGAGTGGCAGAACAAGCTGACCAACCTGCTGAAGGAGATGGCCACCAGCCGCTTGAGGGAGCTGACCGCTTACCTACAAGACAACGCGGCCGAGTGAGTGTCTCCCCGGGGACCCCCTTTCCGCACCCACCTCTCTTTTCCCACCCCCCCTCCCCACAGCTGATGCTGCAGTGGTTCAGCAGTTAAGACACTGGGGTTTTCGGCTGGGAAGCCAGCAGCCCGGGTTTGAGACCCGAGCAGGGGTGAGCTCCCGTCCTCCCCTCAGCTTCTGCCAACCTAGCAGTCCGAAAGCATGCAAAGGCAAGTAGATAAACAGGTAGCGCTTCGGCCGGAAGATGACAGGGCTCCGCGACTTCACGCTGGAAACGTCTTCGGACAGCGCCGGCTCAGTGACCTTGAAACACGGATAAGCACTGACCCCTCTGGTCGGCCACTCTAGGGAGTAAAATCCGCAAGGGCTCCTTTGATCTTTACCTGGCCTAAACGCGCCTTTCGCCCCCGCAGCATCAGCCGTCCTCCTCAGACGTTGGAGGAGCTCAGCCGAAGCCTCCAGTTGCACGAGACGCTGCAGAACGAGCTGCTGAAGATCGAGGGGCAGATCCCCCCGATCCACGAGCAGTTTGCCATCCTGGAGAAGTACGAGGTGGCCGTGGACGAGGAGGTAGGTCTACAGCTGGAGGATTCGTGGCTGACGTGGCCCGGAGCGCAGTTTTCCTCCTAATGAGATCGACGGCCTCTGTACAGGTAGTCCTCAACTTACGACTGTTTAGCGACCAAAGTTGCAGCAACACCGAAAAAAAGTGACTTACAAATGGTCCTCGCAGTTACGACGGTCACAACATGCCCCCGATCAGGAGATCAAAATTTCACAACCGGCCTGTTGCAGTATCCTGGGGTCCCATGAACGCAATTGCGGCGTTCTGACAAGCAGGGTCAATGGGGGAAGCCGGATTCGCTTAACGACCGGGAGATTCACTTAATGACCGCAAAGATTCACTTAACTGTGGCATAAAAGGTTGAAAATCTTAGCGATGGAAATTCTGGTCCCAATTGTGGTCGTAAGTCGAGGACTCGCTGTAGTAGGTTAGCCGTGGCCTCCTTTGGTTGATCCACACGCCCGCCACAACTTTGTGGTGCTGCTCTTCGCCGGTTCTGACCTCTTTTGTACTCAACGCTGCTCGGTCTCCCGTCCTGCCAGGTGCTGCAGCTGCTGGGTGATTTGAATTCGGAGTGGCTGGCTTTCCAGCAGTGCCTCCTGGACAGCGAAACCATGTTGAAGAAGCACAAGGAGAAGTTCAAGACGGGACTGATCCACTGCGCGGATGACTTCAAGAAGAAGGCCCAAAATCTCCTCCAGGACTTTGATATGAATGGTGAGCAACTTGGGCTTAGTCCTCCTCTCCCTTCCGGCCCATCATTCTCTGGTGCGGACAAAGGAGATGGACCTTCTCTTCAACCAGCCTTCGGTTCTTTAGGTGGGACTCGTCTGGTTTTCTTTGGGGTGTTGTAGGAAAATGGTAGGGCTGAGAACTTCTGGTTGGTATCTCTGACTCAAGAGGAATCCTCGTTCAGCTTAGAGGAACTGAAGAGGGTTGGTCCTGTCAGAACCGAAAGACCAGGTCTACAAGGTCCAGTTAAACAGCTTAATTGTTGAATGCCTATGCACAGGAATCTTCTACCTAAACTGCTTTATCGGTGAAAGCCTGTGCACAGGAATCTTCTAACTAAACTGCTTTATTGCTGAAAGTCTGTGCACAGGATTCTTTTAACTGAACTGCTTTATTGCTGAAAGCCTGCGCACAGGAATCTTCTACCTAAACAGCTTTATCTGTGAAAGCCTATGCACAGGATTCTTTTAACTGAACTGCTTTATTGCTGAAAGCCTGTGCACAGGAATCTTCTACCTAAACTGCTTTATTGCTGAAAGCCTGCGCACAGGAATCTTCTAACTAACTGCTTTATTGCTGAAAGCCTATGTGCAGGAATCTTCTACCTAAACTGCTTTATTGCTGAAAACCTGCGCACAGGAATCTTCTAACTGAACTGCTTTATTGCTGAAAGCCTGCACACAGGAATCTTCTAACTAACTGCTTTATTGCTGAAAGCCTATGTGCAGGAATCTTCTAACTAAACTGCTTTATTGCTGAAAGCCTATGCACAGGATTCTTTTAACTGAACTGCTTTATTGCTGAAAGCCTGCGCACAGGAATCTTCTACCTAAACAGCTTTATCTGTGAAAGCCTATGCACAGGATTCTTTTAACTGAACTGCTTTATTGCTGAAAACCTGTGCACAGGAATCTTCTAACTAAACTGCTTTATTGCTGAAATCCTGTGCACAGGAATCTTCTAATTAAACTGCTTTATTGCTGAAAGTCTATGCACAGGACTCTTCTAACTAAACTGCTTTATTGCTGAAAGCCTGCGCACAGGAATCTTCTAACTAACTGCTTTATTGCTGAAAGCCTATGCCCAGGAATCTTCTACCTAAACTCCTTTATTGCTGAAAGCCTATGCACAGGAATCTTCTAACTAATTGCTTTATTGCTGAAAGCCTATGTGCAGGAATCTTCTAACTAACTGCTTTATTGCTGAAAGCCTATGCACAGGAATCTTCTACCTGGCCAGCCCCAGACAAAGCAGGGAGGTCATCCAGGTCTTCTGTCCTTCTCCACTGGCAGGTCCCTTCACCAGTGCCGTCTCGGCTGACGCTGCCCTGGAGCAGATCATGGCCATGAGGCAGCTACTGGCCACCATGAAGGAGGAGGAGAACGCCCTGCGCTCCAACCTGGGCATCTTCAAGATTGACCAGCCCGCCTCCAAAGACCTTCAGAAGCTGGAGAGGGTGAGTGGACCGTCCGAAGTGGTGGCCTTCTCTTTGAAGAGAAGATCTCCGATCCCAAGGTTGGGCTTCACGTTCCCACCTCTGTCTCGTCTTCCGGGTTTCCGCAGGAGCTGGATTACATCCAGCAGGTCTGGGAGATCACGAAGGAGTGGGAGGTCCACTGGGAGGAGTGGAAGAACGGGAGCTTCAAGACCCTGAAGACGGAGGTGATGGAGAACACCGCCTTCGCCCTCTTCCGGAAGCTGAACAAGCTGAGCAAAGAGCTGAAGGCAAGGGAGCCCCGCGGGCCTTGCGACGGGGAAAGAGGGGAGAAGGAGACGGTGGAGGATGGGTCTTTTCAGCCTCCCCGTGGGACTTGGGTTCAGAGTTTGGGGGGCGGGAAGGGGTACGTGAGGATGGAGGGAGGGATTCCCCACTCAGCTGCGGCACCACCTAGGTCAACTGGGATTCAGTCGAAGGACCGCTGAGAACATTCCCGCCAACGTTGAGAGTTGGGCAAGTCGTTAGTGTATATGATGGGAGCAGACACCCCCCCTTCCGGCACTGAGGATGTTCCCTAGTTGGGTCGTGAGATGTCTGTAGGAAAACAAGGTAGCTCAGAGAGCACCGAGGACCCCCACAGCCCTTTTCCTCCTCCTCCTCCTCCTCCTCCTCCTCCTCCTCCTCCTCCTCTCACACTCCCTTCTGGCACTGAGGATGTTCCCTAGTTGGGTCATGAGACGTCTACAGGAAAACAAGGTAGCTCAGAGAGCACCAAGGACCCCACAGCCCTTTTCCTCCTCCTCCTCCCACACTCCCTTCTGGCACTGATGACGTTCTCTAGCTGGGTCACGAAATGTCTGTAAGAAATCCCCCCAGCTCCGAGAGCACCAAGGACCCCACAGTCGTCAACGTCCTCCTCCTCCTCTTCCTCCTCTTCCTCCTCCTCCTCCTTTCCACACACCCCCCCACCCTTCTAGCAATGACGATGTTCCCTAGTTTGGTCATGAAACGTCTGCAAGAAAAGAACCCAACTCAGAGAGCACCAAGGAGCCCTCAGTTCTTCTTCTTCTCCTCCTCCTTCTCCTCCTCCCTTCCAGCACTGATGATGTTCCCTACTTGGGTCATTGAACGTCTGCAAGGAAACCACTCAACTCAGAGAGCACCAAGGACCCCCCCAGTCCTCCTCCTCCTCCTCCTCCTCCTCCTCCCCCAACTCTTCAAAGCCCACCCTCTTCTAGCATTCATCATGTTAGCTAGTTGGGTCATGAAACATCTGCAAGGACCCCTCAGATCTCCTCCTCTTCCTCCTCCTCCTCTTTCCCTCTCCCTTCCACAAACCTTCTAGCACTGATGATGTTACCTTCTTGGGAAATGAAATGTTTGCAAGCAAATAACCCATCTTGGAGAGCCTTGAGGGCCCCAGAACCTGAACTGAAGCTGAGGCATCCAACCTCAACAACTGGCAGAGCTCGGCCCCAAT
Source organism: Crotalus helleri (assembly GCA_024509115.1). Classification (NCBI taxonomy): domain Eukaryota; kingdom Metazoa; phylum Chordata; class Lepidosauria; order Squamata; family Viperidae; genus Crotalus; species Crotalus helleri. Next base: position 12,294 of record JAKSXO010000398.1, read on the forward strand.
CTAGAAACCGAATTCTTTCCCATCATTTAATGCGCTTTTGCCCGCTCTTTTGTGACGGAAGGATCGGAACTGGGAAATAATTGAGACCTCCAAGGCCAAGATTGAGCAGTTTAAGAGGACCATGCCCTTGATCACGGACCTCAGGAACCCAGCTTTGCGAGAGAGGTAGGCAGCTTGAGTTGGCTAGGAATCCCTGTCTGGAGAATGTTGATCAAGGATAGATGGATGGTTGGATGGATGGATGGAGATGGTGAATGGATGGATGGATGGATGGATGGATGGATGGATGGATGGATGGAGATGGTGGATGTATGGATGGATGGATGGAGATGGTGGATGGATGGATGGATGGATGGATGGAGATGGTGGATGGATGGATGGATGGAGATGGTGGATGGATGGATGGATGGATGGATGGATGGATGGATGGAAGGAAGGATGGATGGATAGAGATGATGGATGGAAGGAAGGAAGGATGGATGGATGGATGAATGGATAGAGATGATGGATGGATGGATGGAAGGAAGGAAGGATGGATGAATGGATAATGATGGATGGATGGATGGATGGATGGATAGAGATGATGGATGGATAGATGGATGGAAGGATGGATGGATGGATAAATGGAGATGATGGATGGATGGATGGAAGGAAGGATGGATGGAAGGAAGGATGAATGGATAGAGATGATGGATGGAGGGAGGGATATATGGATGGGTGGATGGATAGAGATGGATGGATGGATAGATGATGAATGGATAGAGATGGTGGATGGATGAATGGATGGAAGGATGGAAGGATGGATGGATGGAGATGGTGGATGGATGGATGGATGGATGGATGGATGGATAGAGATGATGGGTGGCTGGGTGGGTGGGTGGATAGAGATGAATGGATGGATGGATGGATATGGTGATTGGATGGAAGGATGGATGGATGGATGGATGGATAGAGATGATGGATGGAGATGATGGATGGATGGATGGAGGGAAGGAGGGATGGATGTATGAATGGATAAAGATGGAAGGATGGATGGATGGATGGATGGATAGTGATGGTGGTGATGCTACTGCTGAAGATGGATAGATAATTAGATAATAGATAGACATTCATTCATTCATTCATTCCTGGTTACCTGCAGGCACTGGGACCAGGTGAAAGACTTGGTCCTTCGGACATTCGATCAAGATGCTGAAGACTTCAGACTGGAAAATATCATCGAGTTGGGCTTGGACAAACACGTGGAGAAAGTGGCTGAGATCTCTTCTTCAGCCACCAAGGAACTGGGCATTGAGCAGGTAGCGTCGTCGGCTTAGAGCCGGGGGTCAACTCTACCAAACTCTCCCCTCTTCAGAGAAAGCCCAAGGGCTGATTTCAGAAGCCAACTCTTGGGTGTCCAGCTGAGAAGCATCTTCAGCAGGGATCTTCAAACCTGGCCCTTTGATGACTTGTGGACTTCAACTCCCAGAATTCCACAGCCAGGCACATGTGCCTGGCTGCGGAATTCTGGGAGTTGAAGTCCACAAGTCATCAAAGGGCCACGTTTGAAGATCCCTGATCTACAGGTTCTGAGAACCGGAGGGGTGACCTGTTCTCACCCTGGTGTCCTTCTCCTCCAGGCTCTGGAGAACATCGCCAAGACCTGGGCTGTCACCACACTGGACATTGTGCCTTACAAAGACAAAGGACACCACCGAATCAGGTAGGCCTGCTGGGTTCAAGTAAGGGAGAAGAACAAGCACGGAGCGTCAGGAGATAGTTGCTGACTCTGGATAGGTCTGCTTTGGGCACACCAGGTCAAAACTCTACAATGTCTGAAGGTGGACCTTCCTCTAAACAAAACAAAACAAAACAGTGCCCCCCTGAAAGCAGAACCAAACATCTGGATGGGATTTTGACCTTAGAACAGTGGTTCTCAACCTTTTTAATGCCGCGACCCCCAACCGGTCGTAAGTCGAGGACTACCCAACCAGTCGTAAGTCGAGGACTACCCAACCAGTCGTAAGTCGAGGACTTTCCCTGCCCGGGAGCGCTGCGCGTGCGTGGTGCCACCCCCTGTGCTGGCCAAGGCATACTTGGCAAGGGACAGCAACGGCGCAGGGCGACCACCGGCTGCGCCACCAGCTGGCCCAGCCCAAGGGAGGTAAGGCACCCGCCGGGCCCCACGCGCGCCAGCAACCCTCCCTGCGCCCGCCGGCCTCCCACCTCCCACCCCTGGCCCTCTTTTACTTACACTTTTAGTAGTTGCTCAGCAGGGAGGGGTGGAAGCTTCCAGACAGCTCGCCTTCGTTGCGGACAACTTGCAGCACCGTTTGCAGAATGGGACTTTTGGCGGGCTCAGCAGGGCAGAGACAGCCTGGACAATTCCTACTGGCTTTGGAAAACCAATAGAATTAGGCCAGCGGTTCTCCACCTGTGGGTCGGGACCCCATTTGGGGTCGAACGACCATTTCACGGGGGTCGCCAAACAACGCAGTCCACCATTTTTCCCCCCTTTTCCTTAGCTGTGCTCCTCCCTTTTATTCTCTTGGCTTTTGAAAGCCAATAGAATAGACTCTCTTGACTAGAGTCTAATTCTATTGGCTTTCAAAAGCCAATAGGAATTGTCCAGGCAGTCTCTGCCCTGCTGAGCCCGCCAAAAGTCCCATTCTGCAAACGGTGCTGCACCAGTTGAGTATTCCTCGACTTACGACCGGTTGAGTAGTCCTCGACTTACGACCAGTTGGGGGTTGCGGCATTAAAAAGGTTGAGAACCACTGAATTAGACTCTATTCAAGAGAGTCTCTCTATTGGCTTTCAAAAGCACAGCTAAGGAAAAGGGGGGAAAAAATGGTGGACTGCGTTGTTTGGCGACCCCCGTGAAATGGTCGTTCGACCCCAAATGGGGTCCCGACCCACAGGTTGAGAACCGCTGGTCTAGCCTCTTCTTAAAAACGTCCAGTGATGCAGCACCCACAACTTCTGGTGGCAAGCCGTTCCACTGGTTGATTGTCCTCACAGTCAGGAAGTTTCTCCTTAATTCTAGGTTGCTTCTCTCCTTGATCAGTTTCCAACTGTCGTTTCTCATCCTTCCCTCTGGTGCTTTGGAGAACAACGTGACCCCCCTCTTCTTTGTGGCAGCCCCCCAAATACTGGATCGCTGCTATCATGTCTCCCCCGTTTCTTCCTTTCTCTAGACTAGCCAGACCCAAGTCTTGCAGCCGTTCTTCGTATGTTTTAGTCTCCAGGCCTTGGATCCTCTTAGTTGCCCTTCTCTGAACTTTTTCCAAACGCTCCACCTCTTTTTTGTGATGTGGTGACCAAAATTGGCTGTAGTACTCCAGGTGTGGCCTCACCAGGGTTTTACAAAACAATACTAATACTTTGCGTGATCTTGATTCTCTGCCTCTGTTTATGCAGCCCGGGATTGTGTTACCTTTTTTGGCTACTGCTACACACGGCTGGCTCAGGGTTCAAGCGATCGTCCACCAGGACTCCTAGGTCCTTCTCAGAGTCACTATTTTTAAGCCAAGCCTTGCCCAATCTGTACTTGTCCCTTTGATTTCTTCTGCCTAAATGTAAGACTTTGCTTTTCTCCACCCCTGAAACTCATTCTGTTGGATAGAATCCCTTGTTCGAGTATGTCAAGATCCTTTTGGTCTTCTGGGTTGTCTACCTAAAGTCCATAACGGACTCTAGGTCGAGAAGAGCAGAGCTTCTGAGTCAGAAGTAGTCCTCTGCCACTAGGCCTCCTTTGAAGGAAGACTCTCTTTCTGCAGAGGAACGGAGGATGTATTCCAAGCGCTGGACGACAACCAGGTGGCCTTGTCCACCATGAAGGCTTCCCGTTTTGTGAAGCCGTTCGAGAAGGAGGTGGACCGGTGGGAACGCTGCCTGTCGCTCATCCTGGAGGTGATCGAGATGTTACTGACCGTGCAGCGCCAGTGGATGTACCTGGAGGTGAGGTTCTCCTCCTTCCGAAGGCCTGGACCGTTCCCACCCTCGTCTCTTTGGTGGGGCAGAAGACCACCGTGGTGGTATGATGAGCAATATCAAGGAGGAAACGAGGCCTTCCTGGGTGGCCTTCTCATGAGAGGGCCAGGTGCTTTATAATCCAGATGTGTCTCCTCTCTCCTCCATCTCCAGAACATCTTTTTGGGAGAAGACATCCGCAAGCAGTTGCCTGGTGAATCGTCCTCCTTTGACAACATCAATGGCAGCTGGAAGACCATCATGGACCGCTTCGTCAAGGACAATAACGCTCTGCGGGCTACTCATTACCCAGGTTGCTGTTCCTCCTTTCCGTCGTGGTGGAGGGAGGGTCCACAACTCCAGGGAAGAAGCCCCTTCTGCTTTGCCCCCGACTTTTCCAGGTTCTCCCTCAAGCTGCAGAGATAGGAAGAAGGTCGTAGGAGGTCTTCAGGATTCGGAGACCTCCGAGGAGATCAAGTTTCTTATGACGCTTCTGGGCTCCTCTCTGCAGGCCTGCTGGACAAACTGGTCGAAATGAACACGGCCTTGGAAGATATCCAGAAGTCCCTTGACATGTACTTGGAGACCAAGCGTCACATCTTTCCGCGTTTCTACTTCCTCTCCAACGATGACCTCTTGGAGATCTTGGGCCAGTCCCGCAACCCAGAGGCTGTCCAGCCCCACCTCAAGAAGTGCTTTGACAACATTAAGTGCCTCAAAATTCAGAAGGTACGACGCAGGGTAGACAACGGTCTCCCGTCCAGATCTCTTCGGTTGCTCCGTGGCTGCCTTTCCACGTCACGCTGTGGCTGATTGGCGCCAGAGTTCTTCTCGGATTTGGCACTTTTTGGTGGGCGGCCCAAAGGAGCAGATCTTCCCTGGATCAGGAGACGATTGGGACACCATTGGACAAACGTTGTTCTCCTTTTCTTCCTCAGATTGGGGCCAGCAACCGTTCTGAAGCCCTCGGCATGTTCTCTCTGGATGGGGGAATACGTGGACTTCACCCATTCTGTACTGCTGGAAGGACCGGTGGAGGTGAGCGATTTCTCCCTGCTTCATCTGGAATCATTTGATATCTGTGAAGGTTCTGAAGACACCACCTGGCGTGAAACGCCATGTAGACCTTTGACCCATCCCTGTTCCTGGCTGGAGGAGAGCTTGCTTGGGGCTCAAGAATCCTTTTCCTGCTTTTCTGCCCCATCACCCCAAGTTCTAGGCCGGCCCAGATCATGCCTGGCCTTGTTGGGCGTTGACAAGGGTGGCGCCAGTCCATGGTGGTTCCCTGGACGGTTCCACAAGGGAGGGGCCTGGCGGGCTCCTCCTCCGTTGTGACCGAGAATCCATGTGGTCCCAGGAGTGGCTGTGCGACGTGGAGAGGGCCATGCGCTGGACGTTGAGAGAGGTGCTAAGGAACTGCCGGTTGGCCTTGAAGAAGATGTTGACCAAGCGAGACAAATGGGTGAGGAATGGCCCGGACAGGTGAGGACGCGGAGATGGGGCAGGAAGTCAGGGGGGGTCTCTGGGATGTCCTAGCAGTTGCCAAGGCGATGGCGAGCCCTAATCTGACCAGGCACCCCAATTTTTTTGGGTGGAACATGCTGGTCTCCTGCCAAGATGCTGCCACCCAGATGTTCATATCCCCATCCTGCCTGTAGGATGGTCGTTAAGTTCTTTGACCTGAGGAGATGAAGGTGGGGAGGGATGTTTATGGGGTTGACTGCCCCCCCATCACAGCTGTAACTGGAGGCTCCTGTGTACCCCACTTTGCTAGACCTTCTTGAAATGTTGGTGTTCCCTCCCTTGAGCAGGGACATCCATGGGGAATTGTTTCCTTCTACCCTCCTCCTGTCACCCCCAGCTCAAGCTGAGGAACAGGGAGGTGGGCCTCCTTCCCCCTTCCACTCCCCAATCTCCAAATGGGCATCCATGGGCTGATTCCCCCCCCCCTCTTCCCGACAACCTCTGCCAGATGGTGATCACGGCCAGCCAGATCCAGTGGACGGCCGACGTCAGCAAGTGCTTGGCCACCTGTAAGGAACGTGGGGACAAGAAGTACCTCAAAGCGATGAAGAAAAAGCAGGTGAGACTGCGTCTCTCGGTGCCCTACGCACAACCGCTCACCCTTCCAAGGGGCCGTAGCACAAATAGTAGGGGGTAGTCCTCGTGTTACAAGCCCGGGAATTTCATACGGGGAGTCCTGGACTTACAACAGTCCATTTGTGTTTGTTGTTCGTCCATCGAAATTCGATGAAGACCTTGACATCTTGTGGGTTGTGGGCCCTCAACTATGTGTCTGTAGGTGGCTAATAAGACCGATGTTAGCACGGAATGTTCTGCCACATACTGAACAAAGAATGGTAGACACTGTTAATTCGGCATTTGCAGCTCTGGCTTTGCGGAGTGCTCGCTTCTCTTGTGCCAAGATTGTCCTTCTGTGTTCATGTGTCTGGCAACCCTGGTACACTAAGGTGCGCCATGTCGGTCGATCATGCGCCAGAAGTTCCCAAGAGATGGTGTTAATATCCAGGGACTTAAGAGAAGCTTTTAACGTGTCTTTGTATCGCTTCTTTTGTCCCCCGTGTGATCCACGGGGGACAGTCCATTTAGTGACCCGCCCGAAGGTACAACGGCAGTGGAATAAAGCGACGTACAGCCGTTTTTCGCCGTTTTTCACGGCGTCCCCAGAGTCACACGACCAAAATTCAGACGCTCAGCAACCTAACTTATCTTTAGGACGGCCGTGGCGTTTCCCCCCCCCCCAGGGTCACGTGATCCCCTTTGGTGATCTTCTGACCAGCCGTGGGAGGGGGAGACAGATTCACTTAACAACGGTGGACTAATTTATCGACCGCCGTGATTCGCTTAACAATTGTGGAGAGAAAGGTCGGAAAATGGGGCAAAACGCGGCAATGGGCGTAGACATTTTGCGCTCTGTCGTGATCCTAAGTACTGTATCTACGGCCCGACTATAGTCTTTCCAGGATCTGTGATTTTCCGTCTCTCAAGCAAAGGGTGGGGTAGAACAGGGGTCCCCAACCCACCCACCCCCCCCCCCCCCCCCGTTCTCAGTCGTGGTTGTAAGTTGAGGACTAGGGTTCTACTTGCTTTCCCGCATAAAATTCTGGAAAACGCAAGTTGGGGGGACCTGCTCGTTTTACGTCTTGTGAAGCTGTGTTTGCAAAACTTCCGGACAGCCGGTTGTTGCCCCTGTGATGTGACTTTAAAAACTTGCCTGGAGCACAATTTGAAACGGGGGGACGGGGGGGGGGGGGAGAGGGAGCTGGTTGTGTTGAAAATTGGGTTGCCTCGCACTTATAGCAGTGGTTCTCCACCTGTGGGTCGGGACCCCATTTGGCGTCGAACGACCATTTCACAGGGGTCGCCAAACAACGCAGTCCGCCATTTTTTCCCCCCTTTTCCTTAGCTGTGCTCCTCCCTTTTATTCTATTGGCTTTTGAAAGCCAATAGAATAGACTCTCTTGAATAGAGTCTAATTCTATTGGCTTTCCAAAGCCAATAGGAATTGTCCAGGCTGTCTCTGCCCTGCTGAGCCCGCCAAAAGTCCCATTCTGCAAACGGTGCTGCACCGGTTGAGTAGTCCTCGACTTACGACCGGTTGATTAGTCCTCGACTTACGACCGGTTGATTAGTCCTCGACTTACGACCGGTTGGGGGTCGCGGCATTCAAAAGGTTGAGAACCACTGCGCTATAGTGTCCCGTCTCTTTTGGCCCAGGCTGTTTCCCGCTTCCGCATCTCATTTGTGGGGAGGGACCTGGAGGTGCACACCTGTTTTACGGCCAGCATCACTCTCAGGCCTTCTAAAGTAGGGGGTCCCCAACCCCTGGTCTGTGGACCCGCACTCGGCCGCAGCACACCAGCACAACCGGTCCACACAAACAAGCAAAGCCCCATCCGCGGGATGCAGGCAACACACAAAACCACACACTCTCCGGTCCGCGGAAAAACCTCTCTCCACGCAAACCGGTCCCTGGTGCCCCAAAGTTTTGGGACCTCTACAGTTCCCCCCCCCTCCTCCGTCCAGCTGCTAGAATTGTTAAGATAGACTGCAGCTGGACTCGGAAGCTCCACACAGCCCTCAGGACGAACAGCCGCAGACTTAAGTTTTCTTTGTGTGTGTGTGTGTGTGTGTGTGTCTGGGGGGGGGGGTCAGATCTCCATGCTCAACAAGTACTCGGAGGCCATCCGGGGCAGCCTGACCAAGATCATGCGCCTGAAGATCGTGGCGCTGGTGACGGTGGAGGTCCACGCCCCGCGACGTCATCGAAAAGCTGTACAGGAGCAAGCCTGCTTGGATGTGACCTCCTTCGAGTGGCTGAGCCAGCTGCGCCTCTACTGGGAGAAGGTGAGGCGGGGGGGGGGAGTGGGGGGGAAGGTGAGGGGGTCTGCCCAAGGGCGCACACAGGCGTGCGATGCCCCTCTGTGGCAGTGGAGAGGTCCTGCTGCTGCCCTCTGCTGGAGAGAACGGGCTGCGCGCTGGGGTGCTGTGCCCTGCTCCTGCCTTGTGTGAGGCTGCCCCCTGGTGGCCGCGTGTGGAACCACAGATGAAACACAGGTGACAGGCCCAAAGAACTGTCTCCTCCTCCTCCTCCTCCCGTTCTTCTGCTGCTGCTGCTGCTGCTTCTCCTCCTCCTCCTCTTATTCCCCTCCTCCTCCTCCCTCTTCTTCTTCTTTTTTCCTCTTCTTCTTCTTCTTCTTCTCCTTCTCCTTCTCCTCCTCCTCTTATTCCCCTCCTCCTCCTCCCCTTCTTCTTCTTCTTCTCTTCTTCTTCTTCTTCTTCTTCTTCTTCTTCTCCTTCTTCTCCTTCTCCTTCTCCTTCTCCTTCTCCTTCTCCTTCTCCTTCTCCTTCTCCTTCTCCTCCTCCTCTTATTCCCCTCCTCCTCCTCCCCTTCTTCTTCTTCTTCTTCTTCTTCTTCTTCTTCTTCTTCTTCTTCTTCTTCTTCTTCTCTCCTCCTCCTCCTCCTCCTCCTCCTCCTCCTCCTCTTATTCCCCTCCTCCTCCCCCTTCTTCTTCTCCTTCTTCCTCTTCTTCTCCTTCTCCTTCTCCTTCTCCTTCTCCTCCTCCTCCTCCTCCTCCTCCTCCTCCTCCTCCTCCTCCTCCTCCTCCTCCTCCTCCTCCTTCCTTCTTCTTCTTCTTCTTCTTCTTCTTCTTCTTCTTCTCCTTCTTCCTCTTCTTCTCCTTCTCCTTCTCCTTCCTCCTCCTCCTCCTCCTCCTCCTCCTCCTCCTCCTCCTCCTCCTCCTCCTCCTCCTCCTCCTCTCCTTCTTCTTCTTCTTCTTCTTCTTCTTCTTCTTCTTCTTCTTCTTCTTCTCTTCTTTTCTCCTTCTCCTCATCCTCCTTCCTTCTCCCTCCTACAAATCCCCTCTCCCTTCTGGCACTCATGTTGTTCCCTAGTCAGGTCTTGAGACGTCTGCAAGAAAACCACCCAGCTCAGAGACCATTGGGGACACCACAGGCCATTCCTTCCCGCGTCCCCAATCCCGTCTTCCCCTCTGTGGGCCCTGCAGTTAGAAGGGGGTCCTCACCCCCGTAACTTAGGGGCGGATCTCTCTCCCCCCCACCCCCCACCCACCTGTTCCAACGGAAGCTCTCCTTGCAGGATTTGGACGACTGCGTGATCCGGCAGACCAACACCCAGTTCGCTTACGGCTACGAGTATCTGGGGAACTCGGAAGGGCTGGTCATCACCCCTCTGACTGACAGGTGCCCTGCGGGGAGGAGGGGGGAGGAGTGGAAAGAGTTGGGGCTTTCGGACCCCCGTGGAGGTGGGAGGATGAGAAAGTGTGGGATTGTCAGCCTGGATTGCCTCTTGGGGGAGAAAAGGGTTTGCAGCGGCAGCGGTTCTGGCCGCAGCGCAGGGGGTCCTTGACTTACGACCCACAACTGAGCCCCCCCCATTTCTGTCGCTAAGTGAGGCCATGGGGGGGTTCCCCCTTTTCCAAGCTAACTGAATCAGTGCAGGGTGAAAACCGGGCAAAAGTCCCTTTTTTTAAGTGCCGCCGTGACTTCGAACGGCCGTTAAAGGAGCCGTCGTAAGTCGAGGACCGCCTGTGCCGAAAGGCCAGACGGTTAAGGACTGAGTCCCCGGGTCTGGCCTCCTCAGGTGCTACATGACGCTGACCACGGCCCTCCACCTCCACCGAGGAGGGTCCCCGAAGGGCCCCCGCGGGCACCGGCAAGACGGAGACGGTCAAGGACCTGGGCAAGTCGCTGGGCAGTACGTGATCGTGGTCAACTGCTCGGAGGGCCTGGACTACAAGTCCATGGGGCGCATGTACTCTGGACTCGCCCAGGTGAGTGACTGCCCCAGCTCGGAATAGAACATGGAATGGAATGGAATAGAATAATAAAATCCAGAACAGAACAGAATAGAATAATAAAATATAGAATAGAGTAGAATAGAAATAGAAATTAGACTAGACTAGACTAGACTAGACTAGAATAGACTAGAATAGAATAGAATAGAATAGAATAGAATAGAATAGAATAGAAAATATGGAATAGAATAGGAATATAGAATAGAAAAAATAGAATAGAATAGAATAATAAAATACAGAATAGAATAGAATAGAATAGAATAATAAAATACAGAATAGTAGAATAGAATAGAATAGAAAATATGGAATAGAATAGGAATATAGAATAGAATAATAGAATAGAATAGAATAGAATAGAATAGAATAATAAAATACAGAATAGAATAGAATAGAATAGAAAATATGGAATAGAATAGAATAGAATAGAATAGAATAGAATAGAATAGAATAGAATAATAAAATACAGAATAGAATAGAATAGAAAAGAAAATATGGAATAGAATAGAATATAGGATAGAATAGAATAGAATAATAAAATACAGAAGAATAGAATAGAATAGATAGAATAGAATAGAAAATATGAAATAGAAATAGAATAGAATAGAATAACAAAGTTGGAAGGGACCTGGGAGGTCTTCTAGTCCAGCCCCCTGCTCAAGCAGAAAGGCCCGGCTGGACCCCATCCTCGACTTACGACTGCAACTGAGCCAAGAATTTCTCTTCGCAGTGGTTCAGCATTGTAACCCCATGGTAAGAGGAGAGGCTAATAAATGGAGGAATAAATGAAGCGAGTGGGGTTTTGCCTCATTTTACGGCCTTTCTCGCCACTGTTGTTAAGCGAATCGCTGCACTTGTTACTGAGCAGCACAGCTGTTAAGTGAATCCCTCTTCCCCGTTGACTTTGCCTTGTCCACAGGCCGCAATGCGACCGTCATAAGTAGGAGCCGGTTGCCAAGGGTCTGAATTTCGATCCTGCAACGGTCATAAGTGGGGGAAAACGGTCCTAAGTCGACCTTTTTTCGCTGCCGTTGTAACTTGAAACGGTCACTAAACGAACTGATGTAAATCGAGGACTGCCTGTCCTGCATAGCAAGCCAATTCTGCTGCCAAATAAATTGCACATATTTAATAGTAAATCTAAACACAGGTAGACCTTGACATATGACCGCTGTTGAGTCCAGCTTTTCTGGTGCTAAGTGAATCAGTTGTTGCCTCATTTTACGGCCTTTCTTGCCACTGTTGTTAAGCGAATCGCACCGTTGTTAAGTGAGCCGGGCTTCCCCTTTGACTTTGCTCGTCAGGAGGGGTGTCGTACGACCCCCAGGAGACGCTGCGACTGTCGTAAATACGAGTCAGTTGCCAACCGGCTGAATTTTGATCCGGCGATCCTATAGGAGATGCTGCGATGCTCGTTAAGTGTGCAAAACAGTCCCTTTTTTTCGGTGCCGTTGTAACTTCGGGACGGTCACTAAACGAACAGTCGTAAGTCGAGGATGACCTGTGCTCTGATGACCCTCGGTGGGGGTCCCCTGGCTGACCCGCGCCGCTTTGCCTCCCCGCAGACGGGCGCCTGGGGCTGCTTCGACGAGTTCAATCGCATCAACATCGAGGTCCTGTCGGTGGTGGCTCAGCAGATCCTCTCCATCCTGTCCGCCTTGGCGGCCAACATGACGCGCTTCACCTTCGAAGGCCACGAGATCAACCTGGTTTGGTCCTGTGGCATCTTCATCACCATGAACCCAGGTGCGGGCTGGTGGGGTTTGGGGGGGGAACATCCATATTTCGGAGGGGAAACCCTAGAATTTTGGGCCCCAAATATTATTCCCAATAGTTTGTCCCAACGGTGAGGACAATTAACCAGGGGAACAGCTTGCCACCAGAAGTTGTGGGTGCTTTATCACTGGAGGTCTTTAAGAAGAGACAGGTCGGCCACTTGTCTGGGATGGAATAGGGTCTCCTGCTTGAGCAGGGGGTTGGACTGGATGACCTCCAAGGTCTCTATTCCTTATTTCTGTTCTGTTCTGTTCTATTCTATTCTACTCTACTCTACTCTATACTCCACTCCACTCCACTCCATTCCATTCTATTCCATTCCATATATTCTATTCTAGTCTAATCTAGTCTAGTCTAGTCTAGTCCATTCAGGGGGTTGGACTCGATGACCTCCAAGGTCCCTTCCAACTACTACTACTACTACTACTACTTCTTCTTCTTCTTCTTCTTCTTCTTCTTCTTATTATTATTATTATTATTATTATTATTATTATTATTATTATTATTATTATTGATGATCATAGCACAGTCAGCCAGATGTTCAGACTGGATTTGGCATTTTGTCTACCTATCGAGTCCTTACCCAGGACCTGGGATAGGCAGATGTGGATGTTTGATGGTATTACAGATATCGTCGCAGGATGGAAGCAGTTCCTAGTAAGGCCGCCTTTTGCAATTGACTAATAGTGAATTTGTCAATGCCGATGATGGTGTTCAAGTGGTGCTCCAGTTGTTTTGGGATTGCACCCAAGGAGCCTATGACTATTGGTACTACCCTTGCTTGCTTTTGCCACAGTCTTTCTATTTCTATTTGTAGGTCTTTGTATTTTGTTATCTTCTCCAGTTCTTTCTCTTCTATTCTGCTATCTCCAGGCACTGCCACGTCCACTATCCAGACTTTTTTTTTTGTTGTTGTTGTTATTATTATTATTATTATTATTATTATTATTATTATTATTATTATTATTATTCTATCCATTCCATTCCTTATTCCATTCCATATATTCTAGTCTAGTCTAGTCTAGTCCATTCCATTCCATATATTCTATTCTATTCTATTCTATTCTATTCTATTCTATTCTATTCTATTCTATTCTATTCTATTCTATTCTATTCTATTCTATTCCTTATTTCTATTCCATTCCATTCTTATTTCTTATTCTATTGTATTCTACTTACTCTACTCTATTCTATTCTATTCTATTCTATTCTATTCTATTCTATATTTCTATTTCTAGTTCTGTTCTATATTTCTATTTCTATTCTATTCTATTCTGTGTTTCTCAATCTTGGCCATTTTAAGAGGCGTGGACTTCAACTCCCAGAATTCCCAGTCAGCATGTTTCAAGTCCACACATCTTAACTGTGAAAGGGAGGAATTGACTGGCAGGGGAATTCTGGGATTTGAAGTCCACACCCAGCATGGTTTAAGAGCAATCAGAAGAAAAATCTGATCCTTGCCTTCAACCCTGAGCTGTCTCTACATCTCACATGCTAGCTGGGGGATTCTGGAGTGGAAGTCCATCCGTCTTAAAGTGACCAAAGCTGTCTCTATATCTCACAACTGGCTGGGGGATTCTGGAGTCGAAGTCCATCTGTCTTGCAGTGACAAAAGCTGGATCTATATCTCCCATGCTGGCTGGGGGGATTCTGGGAGTCGAAGTCCATCCGTCTTAAAGTGACCAAAGCTGTCTCTATATCTCACATGCTGGCTGGGGGATTCTGGGAGTCAAAGTCCACTTTATAGTGGCCAAAGCTGTCTCTACATCTCACACGCTGGCTGGGGGATTCTGGGAGTTGAAGTCCATCCGTCTTAAAGTGACCAAAGCTGTCTCTATATCTCACACACTGGCTGGGGGAATTCTGGGAGTCGAAGTCCATCCGTCTTAAAGTGACCAAAGCTGTCTCTACATCTCAAACGCTGGCTGGGGGATTCTGGGAGTCAAAGTCCACCTTACAGTGGCCAAAGCTGTCTCTACATCTCCCACGCTGGCTGGGGGGATTCTGGGAGTTGAAGTCCACCCTTCTAAAAGTGCTCCACCTCAGGAAACACACTGGGGTGGACAGCCTGCCCGGGGCTGGGGCCAATCCTCCCCGCTGACTGGCTCTTCCGTGGGGCGCTTGGACAGGCTACGCCGGGCGGACGGAGCTGCCGGACAACTTGAAGTCCATGTTCCGCCCCATCTCCATGGTGGTGCCGGACTCCACCCTCATTGCCGAGATCATACTCTTCGGCGAAGGCTTCAACAACTGCAAGGTAGCGCCGTGGCGGAGGGGGGGGAGACTAGGGGCCTGGGGCGGGACGTCCCCCGGAATCCTGCCCGGGGTGATGCTCTCCGTCTTCTCCACCACCCTCCCAGATCTTGGCCAAGAAGGTCTACACGCTCTACTCGCTGGCCGTCCAGCAGCTGTCCAAGCAGGACCACTACGACTTCGGCCTGCGGGCCCTCACCTCTCTCCTCCGCTACGCCGGGAAGAAGCGACGGGTGCGGCCGGACCTGTCGGACGAAGAGGTGGGGCGGGGGGGGGCGCTCCCAGGGGGTGGGCTGGGCTGGGGTCTTGTGGCGGGTGGTCCCCACGGCCCCCCCCCCAGAGGTAGCCCGACCCCGGTTTTCTGCTGCTAGGCGAGAACGTTTGCTGAAGGGGGTTTGGTCCCGTTTGTGACTTTAGGACCTTCCTTCCTTCCTTCCTCTTCTCTGTCTCCTTCCTTCCTTCCTTCTTTCTTCCTTTGCTCCTCCCTCCCTCCCTCTCTTTTCCTTTCTCTCGCTCTCCTTTCTTCTCTTTTTCTCTTTCTTTCCCTCCTTGTTCCTTCCTTCATTTTTTTTCTGTCTCCTTCCTTCCTTCTTTCTTCGTTTCGTTCCTCCCTCACTTTGCCTTTTTCTCTCTTTCTTTTCTTGCTCCTTCCTTCCTCTTTTCTATCTCCTTTCTTCCTTCTTTCTTCCTTCCTTTGTTCCTCCGTCTCTTTTCCTTTCTTTCCTTTCTTCTCTCTTTCCTTGCTCCTTCCTCTTTTCTCTTCTTCCTTCCTTCCTTTCTTCCTCCCTCTCTTTTCCTCTCTCCTCTCTTTCCTTCCTTCCTTCCTTCCTTTTTTCTATCTCCTTCCTTCCTTCTTCCTTCCTTCCTCCCTCTGTCTCTTTGTTTCTCTCTCTCCTTTCTTCTCTCTCTCCTTCATTTTTTCTCTCCTTCCTTCTTTCTTCCTTTCGTTCCTCCCACACTTTGTCTTTTTCTCTTTCTTTCCTTGCTCCTTCCTTCCTCTTTTCTATCTTCTTCTTCCTTCCTTCCTTTCTCCCTCTGTCTCTTCGTTTCTTTCTCTCCTTCCTTCTCTCTCTTTCCTTCCTTCCTCTTTCCTTCATTTTTTCTCTCCTTCCTTCCTTCTTTCTTCCTCCCTCTCTTTGCCTTTTTCTTTCTTTCCATCTTTGTTCTTTCTTTCCTCTTTTCTCCTTCCTTCCTTCCTTTCTTCCTCCCTCTGTCTTTCTTCCTTTCTCTCTCCTTTCTTCTCTCTCTTTCCTTGCTCCTTTTCTATCAGCTTCCTTCCTTCCTTTCTTCCTCCCTCTATCTCTTTTCCTTTCTCTCTCTCCTTCTCTCTCCTTCCTTCCTCTTTTCTATCTCCTTCCTTCCTTCCGTCACATGACACTGCAACTGTCGTAAATACGAGTCAGTTGCCAAGCCTCTGAAGGTTGATCACGTGACCGCGGGGAGGCTGCAAGCGTGGTCGTGACTGTTTTCATGGACTGCTGTCGCTACGAACGGTCACAAAACGAACGGTTGTAAGTCGAGGACCGCCTGCCGCGGGCCTCTGTGCAGAAGAGGGGCGGGCGAGAGCTCCCGAGGGAAGGTCTGCTCCGCTCTGCCCTGCTCTCTTCTGGGTGAGGGACCTTCCGTTAGAAGCGGGGAAGCTCCTTGGACGGGAAGCGAAACGTCTTCAAAGAGAAAGGACGCCGAGAGAGAGCCCAGTGGCTTCTTTGAAATGAAATTAACAAAAAAAGCACCTTGGAGACCCACCCCGAGCTGGAGGACGGAGAGTCTCGGTGGACCCTCCTCGGTGAGGACTAGGCCCTTGACTCGTCCCTCCCTGGCTTGGCAGATCCTGCTGATGGCCATGAAGGACATGACATCGCCAAGCTGACCTCCGGGGACGTCCCGCTCTTCAACGCCATCATCCAGGACCTCTTCCCGGGCATCGAGTGCCCCGTCATTGACTACGGCAAGGTCAGCTCCACCCACCCACCCCTCCCCCCCCCGGGCCGAGACCCCTGCCTCCCTTGGGGAAGCGGCTGAGGGGGTGCAAGGGGTCCAGGTGGCCCAGAGAGGGGAGGGGGGCTTGGCAGACCTTCCCTGGGGCGGCTGGAGGTCTTCTGGAGGGGTGGGAAGCGCTGCCAGTCTCAGGGACGCCCTTCCTTCCTTCCTTCCTTCCTTCCTCACTTCTTCATTCCTTCCTTCCTCACTTCTTCATTCCTTCATTCCTTCCTCTTTTCCAACTCCTTCCTCCATCCTTCCCTTCCTCCCTCCCTCCCATCCTCCCTCCATAATTCCTTCATTCCTTCCTCTTTTCTATCTCCTCCTTCCTTTCCTTCCTTCCTTCCTTCCTTCCTCCCACTCTCCCTCCCTCCTTAATTCGTTCATTCCTTCCTCTTTTCTATCTCCTTCCTTCTTCCCTCCCTCTTCCTCCCTCCCTTTCTTCCACTCTCCCTCCCTCCCTTCCTTCATTCCTTTCTCTTCTCTGTTGTCTTCCATCCTCCTCCCTCCCTCCCTCCTTTCCTTCCTTCCTAATTCTTTTGTTCCTCTTTTCTGTCTTCTTCCTTCCTTCCACTCTCCCTCCTTCCTTCCTCCCTCCCTCGCTCCCTTCCTCCCTTTCTTCCTAATTCATTTGTTCCTCTTTTCTCTTCTTCCTTCCTTCCTTCCTTCCTTCCTTCCTTCCTTCCCTTCCTTCATTCCTCTCTCCCTCCCCCCTTCCTTCCTAATTCATTTGTTCCTCTTTCCTTCCTTCCTTCCTTCCTTCCTTCCTTCCTTCCTTCCTTCCTTCCTTCCTCTCTCCCTCCCCCCTTCCTTCCTAATTCATTTGTTCCTCTTTCCTTCCTTCCTTCCTTCCTTCCTTCCTTCCTTCCTTCCTTCCTTCCTCTCTCCCCCCCTTCCTTCCTAATTCATTTGTTCCTCTTTTCTGCCTTCTCCGCCCACAGCTGAAGGAAGTGCTGGAGGGGGAGCTGAGGGAGATGGGGCTGCAGACCATCCCCTTCACCATCATGAAGGTCATCCAGCTCTTCGAGACCAAGAACTCCCGCCACTCCTCCATGATTGTGGGCAACACCGGCAGCGGGAAGACCGTCACCTGGCGGGCCCTGCAGGCCACCCTCTGCAGCCTCCACAGGGCCGGGGACGCCACCTTCAACCTGGTCCGGGTGAGGGGCCGGGCCTCCCTCCCTCCTCCTCTTCCTCCCTCCCTCCCTTATTTCCTCCTTACTTCTTCCCTTCCTCCCTTTCCTCCCTCTCTCCTCCCTTCCTTCCCTCCCCGCTCCCTTCCCTCCCTCCCTCCATTCATTCCTCCTTCTCTTTCCTCCCTCCCTCTCCCTCCCTCCCTCTTTCCTCCCTCCCTCTCTTTCTTCCCTCCCCTCCCTCCCTCCCTCTTTCCTCCTTTTTCTTCCTACTTCTCTCCCTCCCTTCCTCTCTCCTCCCTTATTTCCTCCCTTCTTCCCTTCCTCTCTCCTCCTTTCCTTCCGTCCCCCACTCCTCTTTCCTCCCTCCTTCCCTTCATTCCTCTTCCCTCCCTCCCTCTCTCCCTCTTCCTTTCTCCTCCCTCTTTCCCTCCCTGTCTTTCCTCCCTGCCTCCCTCTTTTCTTTCATCCCTCCCTCTCTCCCTCTCTCCCTCCCTCTCTCCCTTATTTCCTCCCTTACTTCTTCCCTTCCTCCCTTTCCTCCCTCCCTCCATTCATCCCTCCTTCTCTTTCCTCCCTCCCTCTCCTTCCCTCCCTCTTTCCTCCCTCCTTTTCTCCCTCCCTTCCTCCCTCTCTTTCTTCCCTCCCTCCCTCCCTCCCTCTTTCCTCCTTTTCCTTCCTACTTCTCTCCCTTCCTTCCTCTTCCTCTCTCCTCCCTTATTTTCCTCCCTTCTTCCCTTACTCTCCTCCCTTCCTTCCGTCCCTTTCTTCCATCCCCACTCCTCTTTCCTCCTTCCTTCCCTTCATTCCTCTTCCCTCCCTCTTCCTTTCTCCTCCCTCTCTCCTCCCTCTTTTCCTCCCTCCCTCTCTTTCCTCCCTCCCTCCCTCCCTCCCTCCCTCTTTTCTCCCTCCCACCATTCCTCCCTCTCTCCTCCCTCCCTCCCTCCCTCCCATCCATCCATCCATCCCTTCTTTCCCCTCCTCCCTTCTTCCCCACTCCTTGGCCAGGAGCGACTGTGGGTTCCTCTTGCTGTGACAGCCACAGAAAAGTTGTTGGCCTCCCTTGAGGTGGGAGAGGGGCAATTTGGGTCCCCCTGCCCAATGGAGGGGCCTGAATGGCAGAGGAACCAGGAGGAGGAGGGTGGGGTCTGCTTGGCCTGACTTTGCCTGCCGGTGACTGTTGCGTGCTTCTGACTTCGGCTTCCTCCTCCTCCTCCTCCTCCTCCTCCCCCCCAGGAATATCCCCTGAACCCCAAGGCTGTGTCCCTGGGCGAGCTGTATGGAGAGTACAACCTCAGCACCAACGAGTGGACGGACGGCATCCTCTCCAGCGTCATGCGGACGGCCTGCGCAGGTACGGCCTTGCCCGCCCACCTGCCCCGCGCTGTACTGCCGGCCCATTTCTCTTTGGGCCGGGGAGGGGGGGGGCTCACCCCAGTCTGATTAGGAAAGGAATTTACTCAAGGCCATGGAGATAGCCAGGGATGACGCATACACCATAAACCTAGCAAGTCTGTGTGAATACAGGCTGCCCGAGCAGTTTCCAAAAGGGAAGCCAAAATACAGTCTGGGATCTTTGAACATCCAAGCAACGTGGTCAGCCAGTCCAAGGGCCAGAGTTTCCCGGGTTTCCCAGCAGAAGTAAAAAAGATGTTGAGACTCTAAAAAGAGTGCAGAGAAGAGCAACAAAGATGATTAGGGGACTGGAGGCTAAAACATATAAGGAACGGTTGCTAGAATTGGGGATGTCTAGTTTAACGAAGAGAAGGATGAGGGGGGACAGGATAGCAGTCTTCCAGTATCTCAGGGGCTGCCATAAAGAAGAGGCAGTCAAGCTATTTTCCAAAGCTCCTGAAGGCAGGACAAGAAGCAATGGGTGGAAACTAATCAAGGAGAGAAGCAACCTAGAACTAAGGAGAAACTTCCTGACCGTGAGAACAATTAACCGGTGGAACCACCTGCCTCCAGAAGCGGTGAATGCTCCAACACTGGAAGTTTTTAAGAAGAGACTGGACAGCCATTTGTCCGAAATGGTGTAGGCTTTCCTGCCTGAGCAGGGGGTTGGACTAGATGACCTCCAAGGTGCCTTCCAACTTTACTACTATTACTACTAGAAGTCACAGAACAAGAGATCAGCAACAACACACAAACAAACACACACACACAACACCAAGGAATCAGCGTTTCCTCCGACAAATGCCTCTCCCACGGAGTCTCCTTAAGTCTCAGTCTCCAGGTGTGCCTTGTGGAGAGGGGCGGGACGCTCTCCGCCCGAGTAGTAGTTGAGCCTGCCTGTGTTGTTCCCTCCTTCTCTCCACTCTCCGTGCTCTAGGATCCTTCCTCATCACCTGAACTGTGTCTCTCCTGTTCCTCCTGTCCCACTCCTAAAAGGCCATGGCCTGCCTCGGCCTGCTCTTCCCCAATTCCTTTGCAGCCACAGATCCCTCTCCCTCGACCTACATAGGGTCCCGTTCCGGGCATGACACCCAAATGGGTTGGTGGGATAACTGTGGGTCAGGTCTTCAATTTCTCCGGTTCCCTCGCGGGCTCTGTCCGAGCTTCCCCTTCTTTCTCCCAGACGAGAAACCGGATGAGAAGTGGATCCTTTCGACGGACCGGTGGACACGCTGTGGATCGAGAGCATGAACTCGGTCATGGACGACAACAAAGTCCTGACCCTCATCAACGGGGAGAGGATCGCCATGCCCGAGCAGGTAACTTAAAGGACCTACTCTCTTTTTTCCGCTGCTCCATTTGAGCCGTTGAGCTGGGCTCCCACAGCGACTGACAGGTGTTTGGGTGGGGGGATCTTCCTCCAGGTTTCGTTGTTGTTCGAAGTGGAGAACCTGGCGGTCGCCTCCCCTGCCACCGTCTCCCGGTGTGGGATGGTTTACACGGACTACAGCGACCTGGGTTGGAAACCGTACGTCCTATCCTGGATCGAGAAGCGTCCAAAGGTAGCGAGGGACAGGGTTGGGCTTACGATGGGGACTATTCTGGTGGTCCTCAACCTTTAGCAGCTTTTAAGACGAGTGGATTTCAATTCCCAGAATTTCCCAGCCAGCCGTGCCTGTATATTTTTTCCTCCTAACTACCCTCTAGAGTGGAGAGATTGCAGAGGAAGGGATTACAAGAGAGTAAGCAGGCCACAACAGAGGCACATATCAAAAGGAATGCGTTAGTGTCAGGGAATTCCGGGAGTTGAAGTCCACTCTCCACTAGACAGTCTTGAGCATTGTGGGGGTCATCCATGATTATGCAATCAGTGTGTAATAATAATAATAATAATAATAATAATAAAGGCAGTGCCTGGAGACAGCAGAATAGACGAGAAAGAACTGGAGAAGAGAACAAAATACAAAGACCTACAAATAGAAATAGAAAGACTGTGGCAAAGGCAAGCAAGGGTAGTACCAATAGTGATAGGCTCCTTGGGTGCAATCCCAAAACAACTGGAGCACCACTTGAACACCATTGGCATTGACAAATTCGCTATTAGTCAATTGCAAAAGGCGGCCTTACTAGGAACTGCTTCCATCCTGTAATACATCAAACATCCACATCTGCCTATCCCAGGTCCTGGGTAAGGACTAGATAGGTAGACAAAATGCCAAATCCAGTCTGAACATCTGGCTGACTGTGCGATGATCCATAATAACAATAATAATAATAATAATCAATCAATCAGAATAAAGTTGGAAGGGACCTTGGAGGTCTTCTAGTCCAACCCCCTGCACAAGCAGGAGAACCTATACCATCTCAGACAAGTCACTGTCTAGCCTCTTAAAAACCTCCAGTGATGGAGCTCCCACAACTTCTGGTGGCCAGCTGTTCCACTGGTTAATTGTCCTCACCGTTAGGACGTTTCTCCTTAATTCCAGGTTGCTTCTCTCTATTTCCATCCGTTGTTTCTTGGCCTACCTTCCGGTGTTTTGGAGAATCAGTTGACCCCCCCTCACTCAGGGGGTCTCCTGCTTGAGCCGGGGGTTGGACTAGAAGACCTCCACGGTCCCTTCCAGCTCTATTCCGATTGACCGGTGGAGTTGTGGTTATTATCATTGGCCGCGATTCCGTCGAAATGAGTCTAACTTTTGCATTTGCCGAATTGTCCCCGCGGTGACTCGTCCCGCGGGGGGAATTGGCCCCTTCCCTGCTCCTGCCCCTCTTCCCTTCCCAGGTGGAAACGGAAACTCTGCAACGGATGTTCGACAAATTCACCAACAAGATCCTGAACTTCAAGAAGGAAAATTGCCAGGAGTTGGTGCCCATCTCGGAGTACAGCGGCATTGTGGCCCTCTGCAAACTCTTCACGTCCTTGGCTGAGGAAGGGGGTAAGCGGCGGGCAGGGCCAGGTGGGTGTGGCCTGGTGGGCGGGGCCACCTGAGTGCCACCAGGTGGGCGTGGCTGGGCGGGCGCGGCCAGGTCAACCTGAAGGATGACGTGCAGCTGGCTCAGCGTGGATCACTCGGGGCGGATGGGTGGCCGTGGCCAGGTGGACACAGCCACGTGGGTGTGGCCGGGGTGGATGCCAGGTGAGGGTGGTCGGGTGAACACAACCACGTGGATGTGGCTGGGATGGGCACCAGGTGGGTGTGGCCAGGTGGACACAACCACATGGGTGTGGCCAGGTGGGGGAGGGGGCGCCAGGTGGGAGTGGCCAGATGGACACAACCACGTGGGTGTGGCTGGGGTGGATGCCAGATGGGCATGGCCAGGTGGACGCAACCACGTGAGTGTGGCTGGGTTGGGCGTCAGTGGGCGTGGCCAGGTGGACACAGCCAAATGGCTGTGGCTGGAGAGGCACCAGGTGGGTGTGGTCAGATGGACACAACCACATGGGTGTGGCTTGGGTGGGCACCAGGTGGCCATGGCCAGGTGGACACAACCACGTGGGTGTAGCTGGGGTGTGCGCCAGGTGGATACAGCCACATGGGTATGGCTGGAGAGGCACCAGGTAGGCGTGGCTAGGTGGACACAACCACATGGGTGTGGCCGGGGGGGTGCTATGTGGATGTGGCCAGGTGGGGGAGCGGGCGCCAGGTGGGAGTGGTCAGGTAGACACAACCATGTAGGTGTGGCCGTGTGGCGGAGGGGGCACCAGGTGGGCACGGCCAGGTCGGCGCAGAACAAGTCTCCCTGGGCAGCTTTCTCTACCCTGGGAAACCTGGGTGGGCATTCACCTGGCCACGCCCACCTGCCCACCCACACTCACCTGGGGACACTCGGCTGGCCCTGCCCACTGAGTCCAACCCACCTGGCCGCGGTGAGTCATCGTAGATCCATGCCTTGGTGGCTTACGTGAAGCTCTCCCCCGCTCCCTCCAGCTCAGCCTCACCGACGCCGAGAATTACTCCACCCTGGTAGAGATGTACTACGTCTTCAGCATGATCTGGTCCCTGTGCGCGGCTGTGGACGAGGAAGGCCGGAAGAAGATCGACAGCTTCCTGCGGGAAATAGAGGGGTCTTTCCCTAACAAGGTCTCGCTCCCTTGGCTTTTGGGGGGTCTTCTGGGTTTAGCCTGGGACAGCAACTCACGCATCTGTGGAAGTTCTCCGTCACCCAGGTCCTGCTTTTTCAAGAGGCAAGTGGACGGGTCATTTGCCTTCTTTTAGAGGGTCGTTGAGGCCACTTGGAGGTTTGTCTGTGTCCTCAGGGTCACCCGAGTGGTGCAAATGGGCGTGGAGCCTTCTCAAACGAGTCTCAAGGAGGCTCCACACTCATTGGCACCACTCAGGTGACCCTGAGGATACGGACAAACCTCCAGGTGGCCTTAACGACCCTCTAAAAGAAGGCAAATGACCGGCTGTCTGGAAGGAGTATAAATCCTTCCCTTGCCCTCCATCCAGTCAGAACCTGAGGAAGCTTCTGGGATGAGAAGCAAAACATCTTCGAAGGAAAAACAAGAACGTCCAGTTGCCTCCTGAAAAAAACAGCTTTGGGGCAACCGAGAGCCTCAACGACCCTCTAAAAAAGGCAAATGACCAGCTGTCTGCAATGTGTCCACCCCACACATGGATGTCCTTGCTTCCTCCCCGCAGGACACGGTCTACGAGTACTACGTGGACCCCAAGAGGAAGCAGTGGGTGGCCTTTGAGGACAACCTTCCCAAAATGTGGAGATACCCCGCCAAGTGAGTAACCATCTGGTCCGTTGGTCAAGATCTCAAGATCGTGGAAGAACAGGCTTCCGGGGAGAACACCCTTCCGTGCTGTCAGACCCGGATCCGTTCCCCCCTGGGCTGGGTTTGAAGGCCAGAAGCTCTTGAGGGACAGCAGGTGGGCCTGCTTTTCACGGTTGCTCCTTGTGGTGGTCCAGCCGTGAGGAACATGGTGGAAATCGCTGGAGTGGGATGTGGTCTTCCAATGATAGGTCCAGAAAACAGGATGTGGGATCAAGAGACAATCCTGGGTTGATCCATAGTGAAGAAAATTGGGTCTTTCATCAGTGGTGTCCTAACAGTACAGGGGGTCCTCAACTTACAACCGTCCCGTTAGCGACTGTTGGAAGTTCCAACGGCACTGAAAAAAAGGGACTTTTATGACCATTTTTCACACTGACGACCCTCCGGCGTCCCTGGGGGGGGGCTACGCGATCCAAATTCAGACGCTTGCCCACTGGCTCCTATTTACGACGGTCACCATGTTGCGGGAGCCCGTGATCCTCCTTTCGCGACCTTTCCCCCAAGTCAACGGGGGGGAAGCCGGGTTTGCTTAACGACTGCGTGACTAACTGAACCGCCGCAGCGATTCACTTAACACCGTGTTAGGAAAGATGCTCAAATGGGGCAAACCTCACCTGTCTCGTTGAGTAACGGAAATTTTGGGGCTCGGTGGCGGTCGTAAGTTGAGGGCTTGCCTTTCGAGGAGGTGCCGAAGACATTGTCTCAACCCCTTTCTCATTTCCAGCCTCCGCGCAACCACACCACTTCACAACTGCTGTCACTCCCAACTTCACGACCACGAGTTTAAGCTAACGGTTGGCATCCATTTACACACACACACACACACACACACACACACAATTGCCCCTAATGGCAACCCTGGACGGAAGGAACCAGCGGTCCACAACAATGGCCTCCCCCCAACCACAAAACTTCACAACCGTCTCCTGTAACCTTTCACAACCACCAGCGAGCTTGTGGTTTAAGCCAAGGTCTCGCCTCCATTTACACACACACACACACACACACACACACACACACACCGCCACCTGTCGCCCAGCCTAATCCGATCAAGGCCCTGGAATTGCCAGCGACACGGTCCCCGGGCGGCCGGCTGCCCCCACGTCACGCCGGGTGGGGCGGACGGCGGTCAACAACGGCCCCCCACCCAAGCTGTCAGGCTCCAGTGGAGATGACAGCTGCGGGAATTGTGTCGCGTGTCGGATGTCTTCACGCCTCTCGGCAAGGGTTTTTGGCACGGCCGCGGCGGCGAGAGGACCCCACGGGGGGCTCGGGCTGGGGGACAGGGGTGGCGCGTCTGCCCAGGGGCGGGTGCTGGCAGACATCGCGAGCCGAGACCCCCCGCTTCTCTTCCCCAGCATGCCCTTCTACAAGATCATCGTTCCCACTGTGGACACCATGCGGTACAACTACTTGGTGAACGCCCTCATTTCCAACCAACAGCCGGTGTTGGGCATGGTGGGCACTGGGAAGACCTCCATCGCGCAAGAGGTGCTTCAATCTCTAGACACCATGAAGTGGGCCGTCCTGGTAATCAACATGTCCGCCCAGGTAACGTGTTCCACCCCTCGCGGCACCCTTGATCCGACAGGGACGAGAGAGAGGCCTCGCTGGGCCCGAGTACATAAAGTCCCCCCACTTAACGACGATTTACTGAAGTGGCCGAAGGACGACAGCCCCGAGAACGGCGGCTGAGCCCCGCGTTCCACACTCAACGGCCATTGCGGCGTTTCCCCGCGGTCGTGGATCAAACTTGGCAACCGGCTCATGTTAAAGCAGTGGTTCTCAACCTTTTGAATGCCGCGACCCCCAACCAGTTGTAAGTCGAGGACTACTCAACAGGTCGTAAGTCGAGGACTACTCAACGGGTGCAGCACCGTTTGCAGAATGGGACTTTTGGCGGGCTCAGCAGGGCAGAGACAGCCTGGACAATTCCTATTGGCTTTGGAAAGCCAATAGAATTAGACTCTATTCAAGAGAGTCTCTTCTATTGGCTTTCGAAAGCCAATAGAATAAAAGGGAGTAGCACAGCTAAGAAAAAGGGGGAAAAAATGGCGGACTGCGTTGTTTGGCGACCCCCGTGAAATGGTCGTTCGACCCCAAATGGGGTCCCGACCCACAGGTGGAGAACCGCTGGCTTAGAGGATGATCGCAGCGTCCCGGAGGGGAAGGGCTCACGCAAAGTCGACGGGGAAGAGCCATATTTGTTTAACGACAGGGTGGGTAATTTGTGCTGATTCGCGTAATGACGGCAGCGAGGAAAGTTGTAGAGAACGGGACGAAACTCAACAGCGAGCTCCTTTTGCGACAAGCAATGGAGGAAGCTGGATTCTTTTAACATCCACGTGATTCGCTTAATGATTGTGGCAAAAACGATCGCGAAATCGGGCACGGAATAACAGAGTGGGGAGGGACCTCAGAGGTCTTCTAGTCTGACCCCATGCTCAGGCAGGAGATCCTGTACCGTTTCAGATACATGGTTGTCCAATCTCTTCTTAAAAACCTCCAGTGATGGAGGGCCCACGATTTCCGGTGGCAAGCTGTTCCCCTGGTTAAATGTTCTCAGTGTTTGGACGTTTCTCCTTAGTTCCAGGTTGCTTCTCTCCTTGATGAGTTTCCATCCTGCCCGTAGGCACTTTGGGGAACAGGTGGACCCCCCCTTTCTTTGTGGCAGCCCCTCAAATGATAATGAAACACTGCGATCATGTCACACACACACACACCCCCGGTCCTTCTTTTCAGAATAACCAAACAGCAGAGTGGGGAGGGGCTTTGGAGGTCATCTAGTCCAGCCCCTTGCTCAGGCAGGAGATCCTACCCACGCCGTTTCTGACAAAGGGCCGCCCGGTCCTCTCTTTAAATTGCAACTCGCATAGCAACCTGGGGCCTCTATCGCGGTCGTAAGCGGAGGGGCGTCCCGTACGCCGAGGCTTCGGGCCCGCTTCTGAGAGGCGTCCTTCCTTTCCCCGACCCGCAGACCACGTCCAACAACGTCCAGAGCATCATCGAGAGCCGGGTGGAGAAACGCACCAAGGGCGTCTACGTGCCCATGGGGGGGAAAAGCATGATCACCTTCATGGATGACCCTGAACATGCCCGCCAAAGACACGTTCGGGTCGCAGCCCCCTCTGGAGCTTCTCCGTCTTTGGCTGGACTACGGATTCTGGTACGACCGCGCCAAGCAGACCATCAAACACATCAAGGTGAGGTCTGTCTGCACAGGGAGGGAGGGAGGGAGGGCCCCACCTGCGGTGCCCCCCTCTAGATCTCCATGCCCGCCTGCCCGCCTGCCAGGGCTGGTTTTTTTTTCTTTCCAGGCGCCTCTCCGGCACATTAATTGCGTTCACGTGCCGAGCGCATTGTCTCCTTAGACCCCGGGTGGTTTGAAAACCCAGCAGCTGGCAAACAGAGACGCTTGTGCCCGGAATAATGGTTAAAGAGGCCGCCGTGTCTCTGAATTTCAGAGAAGGAGGGGCCGGCGTGGCAGGAGGGCAGGATGGCACGTGCCATGGCAGTGATTATGTCCCATTCTTTGTATGCTGCTGCTGCTTTCGTCTCTCTCTCGGCACGGAGGCGGCTAAACCCTTTGCAGCCAGAGGGTGGGCTGCAGGGAAAGGAGGGGGGTGGGTGTCTTTTTTTTTATTTTTCCTCCCCTGGTTTTGATGGAGGTCTGTCTCTCTTCCCTCCCCCCCCCCCAGGACATGTTCCTGATGGCAGCCATGGGACCTGCCGGCGGAGGGCGTACGGTGATCTCCAGTCGTTTACAAAGCCGTTTCAATCTCATCAACATGACCTTCCCCACTGTAAGGGCTGCTTGGCATGGGGGAGGGCAGCCCAGACGAGGAGGGGGGCTGCGGGTCGGGGCTTCACCTGGCAGGCAAAAGAGAGAGACCCCCCCCTACCTATTTTTCCCCCACCCTCTCTCTGCTGGGTGGGTGGCCACTAGCTCCTGCACAGATAGCGCGCCAGTTCAGACGTCAGCCCACTGTCCCTTTGCGGAGGGCAGGAATGGAATGTAGAATAATAACAGAATGGAATGGAATGGAATAGAATGGAATAGAATAAGAATGGAATAGAATAAGAATAGAATAAGAATAGAATAGAATAGAATAGAATAGAAATAGAATAGAATAGAATAGAATAGAATAGAATAAGAGATAGAATAGAATAATAACAGAATAGAATGGAATAGAATAGAATAAGAATAGAATGGAATGGAATAAAAATAGAATGGAATGGAATAGAATAAGAATAGAATAAGAATAGAATAGAATAGAATAAGAATGGAATAGAATAAGAAATAGAATAAGAATAGAATAGAATAGAATAGAATAGAATAGAATAGAATAGAATAGCAATAGAATAGAATAGAATAAGAGATAGAATAGAATAATAACAGAATAGAATGGAATAGAATAGAATAAGAATAGAATGGAATGGAATAAAAATAGAATGGAATGGAATAGAATAAGAATAGAATAAGGGATAGAATAGAATAGAATAGAATAACAGATAGAATAGAATAATAACAGAATAGAATAGAATGGAATGGAATGGAGTAGAGTAGAATAATAATAGAATAGAATAGAATAGAATATGGAATAGAATAGAATAGAATAATAATAGAATAGAATAGAAATAGAATAGAATAGAATAGAATAGAATAGAATAGAATATGGAATAGAATAGAATAGAAAATATGGAATAGAATAGAATAGAATAGTAGGGCCTTCCATTTGAGCTGGAATTGAGGTCACTTTTTGGTCATCTCTAATTTGGGGTGAGAACCCCATGGCTAAAATCCTTTTGGGGCTGTGTATCGCCACCTTGGCCTCTGAAAGGGGTCTGGACTTCAACTCCCAGAATTCCCCAGCCAGCATGGCTGGCTGGGGAATTCTGGGAGTTGAAGTCCACCCGTCTTAAAGAGGTCACGGTTGCTCTACATTCTCTTTTATTCAACACTGGATCCAAGTTTTCAACGGGATCCTTTAAAGGTTGGCTTTAACTCCCATTTGAGGCCAGGGCTTTGCAGGGGGGGCCTCCTCCGCCAAATGCTGAAGCCCCCCCACCACCACTCTAAAAATCACGGGGTCTCATGCCTCACCTCCGAGCCCCCCCCCCGTGTGATAGGCAGACGAGGGTTTGATTATCGCCTTTGCGTCAGAACCAATCTACGCCCGTCAACCCTCGAAGACTATCCAGTTTGCAGAGAACATTCCAGCAAGGCATCTCCTGCAGCTGGAGGCTTATCTCAGACCCCGGTGGGGGCGGGGAAGGGGTGCTGTCCCTCCCCCCCCCACCCTGATTTTTTTCCCCCGTGGACAGGACTCCCAAATCCGCCGCATCTTCGGCACCATGATCAACCAGAAGTTGCAGAATTTCGAGGAGGCCGTCAAGCCCATTGGCAACGTCATCACCGAGGCCACGGTGGAGCTCTACAACAGCGTGGTCCAGCGGTTCCTGCCCACCCCGGCCAAGATCCACTACCTCTTCAACCTCCGGGATATTTCCAAGGTAGAAGCAGGGGTCCGTGGCGGCCCTTTCCTCCTGCCCAGCTAACGGAGGGCGCCCGGAGTCCAAATTGTGTCCCTGTTCAATGTCTAAGGAGATGCTCCGTCGTCCAGGTCAGGATTATCCGAAAGATGCTGTTTCAGGAGTCAATTGGACTTCCTTGTTCTTCTTTGAAGACATTTCCCTTCTCATCCCAGAAGCTTCTTCAGCTCTGACTGGATGGTGGGGAGCGGAAGGATTTATACTCCTTGCAGACAGCCGGTCATTTGCATTTCTTTTAGAGAGTCGTTGAGGCCACTTGGAGGTTGACCTATGTCCTCCGTTGTCCCAAAGGAGCTTTTTCAAGAGGCAACTGGACTTTCTTTGTTTTTCTTTGGTTTCGCTTCTCATCCCGGAAGCTTCCTCAGGTTCTGACTGGATGGTGGGGGGAAATGGAAGGATTTATACTCCTTGCAGACAGCCGGTCATTTGCCTTCTTTTAGGGAGTCGTTGAGGCCACTTGGAGCTTTGTCCCAAAGGTGCTTTTTTCAGGACTTTCTTGCTTTTCTTTGAAGACGTTTCGCTTCTCATCCAGGAAGCTTCTTCAGCTCTGACTGGACGGTGGAAATGGAAGGAATTATACTCTTTGCAGACAGCTGGTCATTTGCACCCTTTTAGAGGGTCGTTGAGGCCACTTGGAGGTTTATCTGTGTTGTCGGGGTCACCTGAGTGGTGCAAATGGGTGTGGAGCCTGCTTTCAACAGTTCCAAGAAGGCTCCACACCCATTTTGCACCGCTCTGATGACCCTGAGGACACAGACAAACCTCCAAGTGGCCTCAACGACTCTCTAAAAATGCAAATGACCAGCTGTCTGCAAGGAGTATAAATCCTTCCACTCCCCACCATCCAGTCAGAGCTGAAGAAGCTTCTGGATGAGAAGCGAAACGTCTTCAAAGAAAAACAGGAAAGTCCAGTGGCCTCTTGAAACAGCACCTTTGGGACAACTGAAGACACGGAAAAAACCTCCAAGTGGCCTCAACGACTCTCTAAAAGAAGGCAAATGACCAGCTTTCTGCAAGGAGTATAAATCCTTCCATTCTCCACCATCCAGTCAGAGCTGAAGAAGTTTCTGGGATGAGAAGGGAAACGTCTTCAAAGGAAAACAAAGGAAGTCCAGTTGCCTCCTGGGAAAGGCACCTTTGTCGCCGTTGAAGTTGCCTTTTCAAGAACCCCGTCGCCCTTGGCAGAGGGACAGGGTGGGGTGGGGGCTGGAGGTGCTTTTCCACGGAAGCGATGCCAGCCAACCCACCTGGAGGGGTGACGGGCTCCAGGTTTTGCCTTGGGCAAGAAGCAAGTCCCACTTAGCTCCTCAGAGCTTGGAATTAGGGAAGATTTTTCTCTTATCCACCTTCCCCCCCCCCCGTCCTGTGGTTCCCCCCCCTCAAATCCCAGGGAATTTCCCACCCTCCTCCCCCTCCTCCAGGCCAAGCCGGGAAGGCCTGGGGCCCACCCAGGCCTGTTACGGGGAGCCAGAAACGCGTGCCAGGCTTAAAATGTTTTCCTACGCCCGCCTCCACGGATGCCCAGAGGCTGTGAGCATTAGCATTCCAAGCAGGGCAGAGATGCGGAGCGCACATGAAATGGGCAATGCGGCTTCGGAGACATCAGATGACACCGGAATGTTTATCCCAGGTTTTAAGCCCCGAAGCTCTTCTCCCGCACATCAAATGCAGCCGGGCGCCCGGGAGCCGGGTCTGCGCTGCCACCCCGCTTCCCTTTTCAGCTGGTTGAGGGGTGCAGAGCAGGGCCAGAAATAGGGATCCCTTTCCCCCCAAAAGGAAGAGCCCACTCACACCCCTCCCGTTGCTTCCCCAACTTCATTATTAATCGTCATTAGCGCATTCTCCCGCTGCTTAAAGTAGGACGTATCCCAAGCCAGGTGGGCCCTGTTTAGATCTTCGCCTTTGTTTGATTCGTTTACTTTTTATTTTTTATTTTTTTTTGATCATTCAAATGACACCTTGAACCGTAAAAGGCTGATGCCAGGGAAGGTAAACAGGCAGGTTTTCCTGCAAAAATAGGGAAGGGGGGGGGGGAGAGCATTTTAATTGACAAGTTGATGACAGGAAGGAAGGAAGGAAGGAAGGAAGGAAGGAAGGAAGGAAGGAAGGGAGAAAGAGAGAAAGAAAGAAAGAAAGAAAGAAAGAAAAGAGAAAGAAAAAGAGAAAGAGAAAGAAAGGAAGAAAGAAAGAAAGAGAGAAAGAGAGAGAGAGAGAAGAAAGAAAAAGAAATAAAGAGAAAGAAAGGAAGAAAGAGAAAGAAAGAAAAAGAAAGAAAGAAAAAGAAAGAAAGAAAAAGAAAGAAAGGAAAAAGAAAGAGAGAGGAAGAAAGAAAGAAAAAGAAAAAAGGAAAGAGAGAGAGAAAGAGAGAGAAGAAAGAGAAAAAGAAATAAAGGAGAAAAGAAAGAGAAAAAAGAAAGAAAAAGAAAGAAAGAAGGAAGGAAAAAGAAAGAGAGAGAAGAAAGAAAGAAAGAAAGAAGGAAGGAAAGAAAGAAAAAGAAAAAAGGAAAGAGAGAGAGAAAGAAAAAAGAAAAAGAAAGGAAAGAGAAACGAAAGAAAGAAAAAGGAGAAAAGAGAGGAAGAAAGAGAAAGAAAGAAAAAGAAAGAAAGCAAGAAAGAGGAAGAAAGAAAGAGATGGAAAGAAAGAAAGAAAGAAAGAAAGAAAAAAAAAAGAAAAGAAAGAAAGAAAGGAGAAGGAGGAAGAAAGAAAAAGAAAGAGAAAGAAAAAGAAAGAAAGAGAAAGAAAAGAAAGAAAGAAAGGAGAAAGAGGAAGAAAGAAAAAGAAAGAAAGAAAGAAAGAAAGAAAGAAAGAAAGAAAGAAAGAAAGAAAGAAAGAAAGATCACAACCTTGGGGATAACGCAGGAGAAGGTGTTTACTTCACCTGGTTTAAACTGATTAATTCTGGGCAGCTACAAGCCAGTTCCAGGTTCTTAGATAATCCAATTAAATCAGGCCAGGGTGTGTTGCTTCACTGAACCCTCCGCTGTATTGTTCCCGCTTAATTGTTCATAAATTGAAAGAAAGAAGAGAAATAGAACGGGAGGCTGGCCCAGAAAAAGCCTTCCTGGGGCTGTTCGTGGAGATAGGTGGGAGAGAATATTTCTAGCTCAGGGTTGACCTGGGGGGGGGGGCTGTTCCCTTGGTGCCTCTGCCTTTGGCAGCTTCCTTGCAGATGTTTCGTGACCCAACTAGGTAACATCATCAGTGCTAGAATTGGGGGGGGGGGGAGAGGAAGGAGGACTGTGGGGGTCCTTGGTGCTCCCTGAGCTGGTGGTTTTCTTGCAGACTTTTCGTGACCCAACTAGGTGACATCATCCACGCTAGAAGGGAGTGGAGTTTGCAAAGTGGAGGAAGGAGAAGACAAAGAGGAGGAAGGAGAAGGGGAGGAGGAGGAGGAGGAGAGAAAAAGGAGGAGGAGGACTGTGGGATCCTGGTGTTCTCTGAGCTGGGTGGTTTCCTTGCAGACGTTTCATGACCCAACCAGGGAACATCATCAGTGCTAGAAGGAAGGAAGGAAGGAAGGAAGGAAGGAAGGAAGGAAGGAAGGAAGGAAGGAAGGAGATGGGAATGAGAAGGAGGGAGGGAGAAAGGAAGGAAGGAAGGAAGGAAGGAAGGAAGGAAGGAAGGAAGGAAGGAAGGAAGGAAGGAAGGAAGGAAGGAAGGAGGACTGGGGGGTCCTTGGTGTTCTCTGAGCTGGGTGGTTTCCTTGCAGACGTTTCATGACCCAACCAGGGAACATCATCAGTGCTAGAAGGAAGGAAGGAAGGAAGGAAGGAAGGAAGGAAGGAAGGAAGGAAGGAAGGAAGGAAGGAAGGAGAAGGAATGGGAATGAGAAGGAGGAAGGGAGGAAGAAGGAGGAAAGGAAGGAAGGAAGGGAAGGAAGGAAGGAAGGAAGGAAGAAGGAAGGAAGGAAGGAGGACTGGGGGGTCCTTGGTGCTCTCTGAGCTTGATGGTTTCCTTGCAGACGTTTCATGACCCAACTAGGGAACATCATCAGTGCTAGAAGGGAGGAGGAGAAACAAGCTCTTTATGCTGGTTTTTTTCTTGCAAACGTTTCATGACCCAACTAGGTTACACCGTCAGTGCTGACAATGATCATCAAGCCACTTGTATATAACCAGAGAGCACATTTCCGTCCCTGCTAGCACTGATGA
>JAKSXO010000399.1:0-45495 GCA_024509115.1 Crotalus helleri
TAGATAGCTAGATAGAGATAGGTATGTAGGTAGATAGATAGATAGAGATAGGTAGGTAGGTAGATAGATAGATAGAGATAGGTAGGTAGGTAGATAGATAGAGATAGGTAGGTACGTAGATAGATAGATAGAGATAGGTAGGTAGGTAGGTAGGTAGGTAGATAGATAGAGATAGGTAGGTAGGTAGATAGATAGATAGAGATAGGTAGGTAGGTAGATAGATAGATAGAGATAGGTAGGTAGGTAGGTAGATAGATAGAGATAGGTAGGTAGGTAGATTGATAGATAGAGATAGGTAGGTAGGTAGATAGATAGAGATAGGTAGGTAGGTAGATTGATAGATAGAGATAGGTAGGAAGGTAGATTGATAGATAGAGATAGGTAGGTAGGTAGATTGATAGATATAGACAGGTAGGTAGGTAGGTAGGTAGATAGATAGAGATAGGTAGGTAGGTAGATAGATAGAGATAGGTAGGTAGGTAGATAGATAGAGATAGGTAGGTAGGTAGATTGATAGATAGAGATAGGTAGATAGGTAGATAGATAGATACAGATAGGTAGGTAGGAAGATAGCTAGATAGAGATATGTATGTAGGTAGATAGATAGATAGAGATAGGTAGGTAGGTAGATTGATAGATAGAGATAGGTAGGTAGGTAGATTGATAGATAGAGATAGGTAGGTAGGTAGATTGATAGATATAGATAGGTAGGTAGGTAGATAGATAGATACAGATAGGTAGGTAGGTAGATTGATAGATAGAGATAGGTAGGTAGGTAGATATATAGATACAGATATGTAGGTAGGTAGATAGATAGATAGAGATAGGTAGGTAGGTAGATTGATAGATACAGATAGGTAGGTAGGTAGATAGATAAATACAGATATGTAGGTAGGTAGGTAGATAGATACAGATATGTAGGTAGGAAATAGATAGATAGAGATAGGTAGGTAGGTAGATTGATAGATAGAGATAGGTAGGTAGGTAGGTAGATAGATAGAGATAGGTAGGTAGGTAGATAGATGGATAGAGATAGGTAGGTAGGTAGATTGATAGATACAGATAGGTAGGTAGGTAGATTGATAGATAGAGATAGGTAGGTAGGTAGATAGATAGATAGAGATTTGTAGGTAGATAGATAGATAGATAGAGGTAGGTAGGTAAGTAGATAGATAGATAGAGATAGATAGGTAGGTAGGTAGATTGACAGAGACAGATAGGTAGGTAGGTAGATAGATAGATAGAGATAGGTAGGTAGATAGATAGATAGAGATAGGTAGGTAGGTAGATTGATAGATAGAGATAGGTAGGTAGGTAGGTAGATAGATAGAGATAGGTAGGTAGGTAGATAGATAGATACAGATAGGTAGGTAGGTAGATAGATAGATACAGATAGGTAGGTAGGTAGATAGATAGATAGAGATAGGTAGGTAGGTAGGTAGATAGATAGAGATAGGTAGGTATGTAGATTGATAGATAGAGATAGGTAGGTAGGTAGGTAGATAAATAGAGATAGGTAGGTAGGTAGATTGATAGAGATAGGTAGGTAGGTAGATAGATAGATAGAGATAGGTAGGTAGGTAGGTAGATTGATAGAGACAGATAGGTAGGTAGGTAGATAGATAGATAGAGATAGGTAGGTAGGTAGATAGATAGAGATAGGTAGGTAGGTAGATTGATAGATAGCGATAGGTAGGAAGGTAGATTGATAGATAGAGATAGGTAGGTAGGTAGATTGATAGATATAGATAGGTAGGTAGGTAGATAGATAGATACAGATAGGTAGGTAGATTGATAGATAGAGATAGGTAGGTAGGTAGATATATAGATACAGATATGTAGGTAGGTAGATAGATAGATAGAGATAGGTAGGTAGGTAGATAGATACAGATAGGTAGGTAGGTAGATAGATACAGATAGGTAGGTAGGTAGATAGATACAGATATGTAGGTAGGAAATAGATAGATAGAGATAGGTAGGTAGGTAGATTGATAGATAGAGATATGTAGGTAGGTAGGTAGATAGATAGAGATAGGTAGGTAGGTAGATAGATAGATAGAGATAGGTAGGTAGGTAGGTTGATAGATACAGATAGGTAGGTAGGTAGATTGATAGATAGAGATAGGTAGGTAGGTAGATAGATAGATAGAGATAGGTAGGTAGGTAGATTGATAGATAGAGATACGTAGGTAGGTAGATAGATAGATAGAGATAGGTAGGTAGGTAGATAGATAGATAGAGATAGGTAGGTAGGTAGATAGATAGATAGATAGATATAGGTAGGTAGGTAGATAGATAGATAGAGATAGGTAGGTAGGTAGATAGATAGATAGAGATAGGTAGCTAAGTAGATAGATAGATAGGTTTAGATAGGTAGGTAGGTAGATTGATAGAGACAGAGGTAGGTAGGTAGATAGATAGATAGAGATAGGTAGGTAGATAGATAGATAGAGATAGGTAGGTAGGTAGATAGATAGAGATAGGTAGGTAGGTAGATTGATAGATAGAGATAGGTAGATAGGTAGATAGATAGATACAGATAGGTAGGTAGGAAGATAGCTAGATAGAGATATGTATGTAGGTAGATAGATAGATAGAGATAGGTAGGTAGGTAGATAGATAGAGATAGGTAGGTAGGTAGATAGATAGATAGAGATAGGTAGGTAGGTAGATAGATAGAGATAGGTAGGTAGGTAGATAGATAGATAGAGATAGGTAGGTAGGTAGATAGATAGATAGAGATAGGTAGGTAGGTAGGTAGGTAGGTAGGTAGATAGATAGAGATAGGTAGGTAGGTAGATAGATAGATAGAGATAGGTAGGTAGGTAGATAGATAGATAGAGATAGGTAGGTAGGTAGATAGATAGATAGAGATAGGTAGGTAGGTAGATAGATAGATAGAGATAGGTAGGTAGGTAGATAGATAGAGATAGGTAGGTAGGAAGATAGATAGATAGAGATAGGTAGGTACGTAGATAGATAGATAGATAGAGATAGGTAGGTAGGTAGGTAGGTAGATAGATAGAGATAGGTAGGTAGGTAGGTAGATAGATAGAGATAGGTAGGTAGGTAGATAGATAGATAGAGATAGGTAGGTAGGAAGATTGATAGATAGAGATAGGTAGATAGGTAGATTGATAGATACATATAGGTAGGTAGGTAGATAGCTAGATAGAGATAGGTATGTAGGTAGATAGATAGATAGAGATAGGTAGGTAGGTAGATAGATAGATAGAGATAGATAGGTAGGTAGATAGATAGATAGAGATAGGTAGGTACGTAGATAGATAGATAGAGATAGGTAGGTAGGTAGGTAGGTAGATAGATAGAGATAGGTAGGTAGGTAGATAGATAGAGATAGGTAGGTAGGTAGATAGATAGATAGAGATAGGTAGGTAGGTAGATTGATAGATAGAGATAGGTAGATAGGTAGATAGATAGATACAGAGAGGTAGGTAGGTAGATAGCTAGATAGAGATAGGTATGTAGGTAGATAGATAGATAGAGATAGGTAGGTAGGTAGATAGATAGATAGAGATAGGTAGGTAGGTAGATAGATAGAGATAGGTAGGTACGTAGATAGATAGATAGAGATAGGTAGGTAGGTAGGTAGGTAGGTAGATAGATAGAGATAGGTAGGTAGGTAGATAGATAGATAGAGATAGGTAGGTAGGTAGATAGATAGATAGAGATAGGTAGGTAGGTAGGTAGATAGATAGAGATAGGTAGGTAGGTAGATTGATAGATAGAGATAGGTAGGTAGGTAGATAGATAGAGATAGGTAGGTAGGTAGATTGATAGATAGAGATAGGTAGGAAGGTAGATTGATAGATAGAGATAGGTAGGTAGGTAGATTGATAGATATAGACAGGTAGGTAGGTAGGTAGGTAGATAGATAGAGATAGGTAGGTAGGTAGATAGATAGAGATAGGTAGGTAGGTAGATAGATAGAGATAGGTAGGTAGGTAGATTGATAGATAGAGATAGGTAGATAGGTAGATAGATAGATACAGATAGGTAGGTAGGAAGATAGCTAGATAGAGATATGTATGTAGGTAGATAGATAGATAGAGATAGGTAGGTAGGTAGATTGATAGATAGAGATATGTAGGTAGGTAGGTAGATAGATAGAGATAGGTAGGTAGGTAGATAGATAGATAGAGATAGGTAGGTAGGTAGGTTGATAGATACAGATAGGTAGGTAGGTAGATTGATAGATAGAGATAGGTAGGTAGGTAGATAGATAGAGATAGGTAGGTAGGTAGATTGATAGATAGAGATACGTAGGTAGGTAGATAGATAGATAGAGATAGGTAGGTAGGTAGATAGATAGATAGATAGATATAGGTAGGTAGGTAGATAGATAGATAGAGATAGGTAGGTAGGTAGATAGATAGATAGAGATAGGTAGCTAAGTAGATAGATAGATAGATTTAGATAGGTAGGTAGGTAGATTGATAGAGACAGATAGGTAGGTAGGTAGATAGATAGATAGAGATAGGTAGGTAGATAGATAGATAGAGATAGGTAGGTAGGTAGATAGATAGAGATAGGTAGGTAGGTAGATTGATAGATAGAGATAGGTAGGTAGGTAGATAGATAGAGATAGGTAGGTAGGTAGATTGATAGATAGAGATAGGTAGATAGGTAGATAGATAGATACAGATAGGTAGGTAGGAAGATAGCTAGATAGAGATATGTATGTAGGTAGATAGATAGATAGAGATAGGTAGGTAGGTAGATAGATAGAGATAGGTAGGTAGGTAGATAGATAGATAGAGATACTTAGGTAGGTAGATAGATAGAGATAGGTAGGTAGGTAGATAGATAGATAGAGATAGGTAGGTAGGTAGATAGATAGATAGAGATAGGTAGGTAGGTAGGTAGGTAGATAGATAGAGATAGGTAGGTAGGTAGATAGATAGATAGAGATAGGTAGGTAGGTAGATAGATAGATAGAGATAGGTAGGTAGGTAGATAGATAGATAGAGATAGGTAGGTAGGTAGATAGATAGAGATAGGTAGGTAGGAAGATAGATAGATAGAGATAGGTAGGTACGTAGATAGATAGATAGATAGAGATAGGTAGGTAGGTAGGTAGGTAGATAGATAGAGATAGGTAGGTAGGTAGATAGATAGATAGAGATAGGTAGGTAGGTAGATAGATAGATAGAGATAGGTAGGTAGGAAGATTGATAGATAGAGATAGGTAGATAGGTAGATAGATAGATACAGATAGGTAGGTAGGTAGATAGCTAGATAGAGATAGGTATGTAGGTAGATAGATAGATAGAGATAGGTAGGTAGGTAGATAGATAGATAGAGATAGATAGGTAGGTAGATAGATAGATAGAGATAGGTAGGTACGTAGATAGATAGATAGAGATAGGTAGGTAGGTAGGTAGGTAGATAGATAGAGATAGGTAGGTAGGTAGATAGATAGAGATAGGTAGGTAGGTAGATAGATAGATAGAGATAGGTAGGTAGGTAGATTGATAGATAGAGATAGGTAGATAGATAGATACAGAGAGGTAGGTAGGTAGATAGCTAGATAGAGATACGTATGTAGGTAGATAGATAGATAGAGATAGGTAGGTAGGTAGATAGATAGATAGAGATAGGTAGGTAGGTAGATAGATAGAGATAGGTAGGTACGTAGATAGATAGATAGATAGATAGAGATAGGTAGGTAGGTAGGTAGGTAGATAGATAGAGATAGGTAGGTAGGTAGATAGATAGATAGAGATAGGTAGGTAGGTAGATAGATAGATAGAGATAGGTAGGTAGGTAGGTAGATAGATAGAGATAGGTAGGTAGGTAGATTGATAGATAGAGATAGGTAGGTAGGTAGATAGATAGAGATAGGTAGGTAGGTAGATTGATAGATAGAGATAGGTAGGAAGGTAGATTGATAGATAGAGATAGGTAGGTAGGTAGATTGATAGATATAGACAGGTAGGTAGGTAGGTAGGTAGATAGATAGAGAT
Organism: Crotalus helleri; assembly: GCA_024509115.1. Taxonomy (NCBI): domain Eukaryota; kingdom Metazoa; phylum Chordata; class Lepidosauria; order Squamata; family Viperidae; genus Crotalus; species Crotalus helleri. The sequence continues at coordinate 5,988 of JAKSXO010000399.1, forward strand.
AGGTAGGTAGGTAGATAGATAGAGATAGGTAGGTAGGTAGATAGATAGAGATAGGTAGGTAGGTAGATTGATAGATAGAGATAGGTAGATAGGTAGATAGATAGATACAGATAGGTAGGTAGGAAGATAGCTAGATAGAGATATGTATGTAGGTAGATAGATAGATAGAGATAGGTAGGTAGGTAGATAGATAGAGATAGGTAGGTAGGTAGATAGATAGATAGAGATAGGTAGGTAGGTAGATAGATAGATAGAGATAGGTAGGTAGGTAGGTAGATAGATAGAGATAGGTAGGTAGGTAGATAGATAGATAGAGATAGGTAGGTAGGTAGATAGATAGATAGAGATAGGTAGGTAGGTAGATAGATAGAGATAGGTAGGTAGGAAGATAGATAGATAGAGATAGGTAGGTACGTAGATAGATAGATAGATAGAGATAGGTAGGTAGGTAGGTAGGTAGATAGATAGAGATAGGTAGGTAGGTAGATAGATAGATAGAGATAGGTAGGTAGGTAGATAGATAGATAGAGATAGGTAGGTAGGAAGATTGATAGATAGAGATAGGTAGATAGGTAGATAGATAGATACAGATAGGTAGGTAGGTAGATAGATAGATAGAGATAGGTAGGTACGTAGATAGATAGATAGAGATAGGTAGGTAGGTAGGTAGGTAGATAGATAGAGATAGGTAGGTAGGTAGATAGATAGAGATAGGTAGGTAGGTAGATAGATAGATAGAGATAGGTAGGTAGGTAGATTGATAGATAGAGATAGGTAGATAGGTAGATAGATAGATACAGAGAGGTAGGTAGGTAGATAGCTAGATAGAGATAGGTATGTAGGTAGATAGATAGATAGAGATAGGTAGGTAGGTAGATAGATAGATAGAGATAGGTAGGTAGGTAGATAGATAGAGATAGGTAGGTAGGTAGATAGATAGATAGAGATAGGTAGGTAGGTAGATTGATAGATAGAGATAGGTAGGTAGGTAGGTAGATAGATAGAGATAGATAGATAGATAGATAGATAGATAGATAGATAGATAGATAGATAGATAGATAGATAGATAGATAGATAGATAGAGATAGGTAGGTAGGTAGATAGATAGAGATAGGTAGGTAGGTAGATTGATAGATAGCGATAGGTAGGAATGTAGATTGATAGATAGAGATAGGTAGGTAGGTAGATTGATAGATATAGATAGGTAGGTAGGTAGATAGATAGATACAGATAGGTAGGTAGGTAGATTGATAGATAGAGATAGGTAGGTAGGTAGATATATAGATACAGATATGTAGGTAGGTAGATAGATAGATAGAGATAGGTAGGTAGGTAGATTGATAGATACAGATAGGTAGGTAGGTAGATAGATAAATACAGATAGGTAGGTAGGTAGGTAGATAGATACAGATATGTAGGTAGGAAATAGATAGATAGAGATAGGTAGGTAGGTAGATTGATAGATAGAGATAGGTAGGTAGGTAGGTAGATAGATAGAGATAAGTAGGTAGGTAGATAGATGGATAGAGATAGGTAGGTAGGTAGATTGATAGATACAGATAGGTAGGTAGGTAGATTGATAGATAGAGATAGGTAGGTAGGTAGATAGATAGATAGAGATTTGTAGGTAGATAGATAGATAGATAGAGGTAGGTAGGTAAGTAGATAGATAGATAGAGATAGATAGGTAGGTAGGTAGATTGACAGAGACAGATAGGTAGGTAGGTAGATAGATAGATAGAGATAGGTAGGTAGATAGATAGATAGAGATAGGTAGGTAGGTAGATTGATAGATAGAGATAGGTAGGTAGGTAGGTAGGTAGATAGATAGAGATAGGTAGGTAGGTAGATAGATAGATACAGATAGGTAGGTAGGTAGATAGATAGATACAGATAGGTAGGTAGGTAGATAGATAGATAGAGATAGGTAGGTAGGTAGGTAGATAGATAGAGATAGGTATGTATGTAGATTGATAGATAGAGATAGGTAGGTAGGTAGGTAGATAAATAGAGATAGGTAGGTAGGTAGATTGATAGAGATAGGTAGGTAGGTAGATAGATAGATAGAGATAGGTAGGTAGGTAGGTAGATTGATAGAGACAGATAGGTAGGTAGGTAGATAGATAGATAGAGATAGGTAGGTAGGTAGATAGATAGAGATAGGTAGGTAGGTAGATTGATAGATAGCGATAGGTAGGAATGTAGATTGATAGATAGAGATAGGTAGGTAGGTAGATTGATAGATATAGATAGGTAGGTAGGTAGGTAGATAGATAGATACAGATAGGTAGGTAGGTAGATTGATAGATAGAGATAGGTAGGTAGGTAGATATATAGATACAGATATGTAGGTAGGTAGATAGATAGATAGAGATAGGTAGGTAGGTAGATTGATAGATACAGATAGGTAGGTAGGTAGATAGATAAATACAGATAGGTAGGTAGGTAGGTAGATAGATACAGATATGTAGGTAGGAAATAGATAGATAGAGATAGGTAGGTAGGTAGATTGATAGATAGAGATAGGTAGGTAGGTAGGTAGATAGATAGAGATAAGTAGGTAGGTAGATAGATGGATAGAGATAGGTAGGTAGGTAGATTGATAGATACAGATAGGTAGGTAGGTAGATTGATAGATAGAGATAGGTAGGTAGGTAGATAGATAGATAGAGATTTGTAGGTAGATAGATAGATAGATAGATAGAGGTAGGTAGGTAAGTAGATAGATAGATAGAGATAGATAGGTAGGTAGGTAGATTGACAGAGACAGATAGGTAGGTAGGTAGATAGATAGATAGAGATAGGTAGGTAGATAGATAGATAGAGATAGGTAGGTAGGTAGATTGATAGATAGAGATAGGTAGGTAGGTAGGTAGGTAGATAGATAGAGATAGGTAGGTAGGTAGATAGATAGATACAGATAGGTAGGTAGGTAGATAGATAGATACAGATAGGTAGGTAGGTAGATAGATAGATAGAGATAGGTAGGTAGGTAGGTAGATAGATAGAGATAGGTATGTATGTAGATTGATAGATAGAGATAGGTAGGTAGGTAGGTAGATAAATAGAGATAGGTAGGTAGGTAGATTGATAGAGATAGGTAGGTAGGTAGATAGATAGATAGAGATAGGTAGGTAGGTAGGTAGATTGATAGAGACAGATAGGTAGGTAGGTAGATAGATAGATAGAGATAGGTAGGTAGGTAGATAGATAGAGATAGGTAGGTAGGTAGATTGATAGATAGCGATAGGTAGGAAGGTAGATTGATAGATAGAGATAGGTAGGTAGGTAGATTGATAGATATAGATAGGTAGGTAGGTAGATAGATAGATACAGATAGGTAGGTAGGTAGATTGATAGATAGAGATAGGTAGGTAGGTAGATATATAGATACAGATATGTAGGTAGGTAGATAGATAGATAGAGATAGGTAGGTAGGTAGATTGATAGATACAGATAGGTAGGTAGGTAGATAGATAAATACAGATAGGTAGGTAGGTAGGTAGATAGATACAGATATGTAGGTAGGAAATAGATAGATAGAGATAGGTAGGTAGGTAGATTGATAGATAGAGATAGGTAGGTAGGTAGGTAGATAGATAGAGATAAGTAGGTAGGTAGATAGATGGATAGAGATAGGTAGGTAGGTAGATTGATAGATACAGATAGGTAGGTAGGTAGATTGATAGATAGAGATAGGTAGGTAGGTAGATAGATAGATAGAGATTTGTAGGTAGATAGATAGATAGATAGAGGTAGGTAGGTAAGTAGATAGATAGATAGAGATAGATAGGTAGGTAGGTAGATTGACAGAGACAGATAGGTAGGTAGGTAGATAGATAGATAGAGATAGGTAGGTAGATAGATAGATAGAGATAGGTAGGTAGGTAGATTGATAGATAGAGATAGGTAGGTAGGTAGGTAGGTAGATAGATAGAGATAGGTAGGTAGGTAGATAGATAGATACAGATAGGTAGGTAGGTAGATAGATAGATACAGATAGGTAGGTAGGTAGATAGATAGATAGAGATAGGTAGGTAGGTAGGTAGATAGATAGAGATAGGTATGTATGTAGATTGATAGATAGAGATAGGTAGGTAGGTAGGTAGATAAATAGAGATAGGTAGGTAGGTAGATTGATAGAGATAGGTAGGTAGGTAGATAGATAGATAGAGATAGGTAGGTAGGTAGGTAGATTGATAGAGACAGATAGGTAGGTAGGTAGATAGATAGATAGAGATAGGTAGGTAGGTAGATAGATAGAGATAGGTAGGTAGGTAGATTGATAGATAGCGATAGGTAGGAAGGTAGATTGATAGATAGAGATAGGTAGGTAGGTAGATTGATAGATATAGATAGGTAGGTAGGTAGATAGATAGATACAGATAGGTAAGTAGATTGATAGATAGAGATAGGCAGGTAGGTAGATATATAGATACAGATATGTAGGTAGGTAGATAGATAGATAGAGATATGTAGGTAGGTAGATAGATACAGATAGGTAGGTAGGTAGATAGATACAGATAGGTAGGTAGGTAGATAGATACAGATATGTAGGTAGGAAATAGATAGATAGAGATAGGTAGGTAGGTAGATTGATAGATAGAGATATGTAGGTAGGTAGGTAGATAGATAGAGATAGGTAGGTAGGTAGATAGATAGATAGAGATAGGTAGGTAGGTAGGTTGATAGATACAGATAGGTAGGTAGGTAGATTGATAGATAGAGATAGGTAGGTAGGTAGATAGATAGATAGAGATAGGTAGGTAGGTAGATTGATAGATAGAGATACGTAGGTAGGTAGATAGATAGATAGAGATAGGTAGGTAGGTAGATAGATAGATAGAGATAGGTAGGTAGGTAGATAGATAGATAGATAGATATAGGTAGGTAGGTAGATAGATAGATAGAGATAGGTAGGTAGGTAGATAGATATATAGAGATAGGTAGCTAAGTAGATAGATAGATAGATTTAGATAGGTAGGTAGGTAGATTGATAGAGACAGATAGGTAGGTAGGTAGATAGATAGATAGAGATAGGTAGGTAGATAGATAGATAGAGATAGGTAGGTAGGTAGATAGATAGAGATAGGTAGGTAGGTAGATTGATAGATAGAGATAGGTAGGTAGGTAGATAGATAGAGATAGGTAGGTAGGTAGATTGATAGATAGAGATAGGTAGGAAGGTAGATTGATAGATAGAGATAGGTAGGTAGGTAGATTGATAGATATAGACAGGTAGGTAGGTAGGTAGGTAGATAGATAGAGATAGGTAGGTAGGTAGATAGATAGAGATAGGTAGGTAGGTAGATAGATAGAGATAGGTAGGTAGGTAGATTGATAGATAGAGATAGGTAGATAGGTAGATAGATAGATACAGATAGGTAGGTAGGAAGATAGCTAGATAGAGATATGTATGTAGGTAGATAGATAGATAGAGATAGGTAGGTAGGTAGATAGATAGAGATAGGTAGGTAGGTAGATAGATAGATAGAGATAGGTAGGTAGGTAGATAGATAGATAGAGATAGGTAGGTAGGTAGGTAGGTAGATAGATAGAGATAGGTAGGTAGGTAGATAGATAGATAGAGATAGGTAGGTAGGTAGATAGATAGATAGAGATAGGTAGGTAGGTAGATAGATAGAGATAGGTAGGTAGGAAGATAGATAGATAGAGATAGGTAGGTACGTAGATAGATAGATAGATAGAGATAGGTAGGTAGGTAGGTAGGTAGATAGATAGAGATAGGTAGGTAGGTAGATAGATAGATAGAGATAGGTAGGTAGGTAGATAGATAGATAGAGATAGGTAGGTAGGAAGATTGATAGATAGAGATAGGTAGATAGGTAGATAGATAGATACAGATAGGTAGGTAGGTAGATAGCTAGATAGAGATAGGTATGTAGGTAGATAGATAGATAGAGATAGGTAGGTAGGTAGATAGATAGATAGAGATAGATAGGTAGGTAGATAGATAGATAGAGATAGGTAGGTACGTAGATAGATAGATAGAGATAGGTAGGTAGGTAGGTAGATAGATAGAGATAGGTAGGTAGGTAGATAGATAGAGATAGGTAGGTAGGTAGATAGATAGATAGAGATAGGTAGGTAGGTAGATTGATAGATAGAGATAGGTAGATAGGTAGATAGATAGATACAGAGAGGTAGGTAGGTAGATAGCTAGATAGAGATAGGTATGTAGGTAGATAGATAGATAGAGATAGGTAGGTAGGTAGATAGATAGATAGAGATAGGTAGGTAGGTAGATAGATAGAGATAGGTAGGTACGTAGATAGATAGATAGAGATAGGTAGGTAGGTAGGTAGGTAGGTAGGTAGGTAGATAGATAGAGATAGGTAGGTAGGTAGATAGATAGATAGAGATAGGTAGGTAGGTAGATAGATAGATAGAGATAGGTAGGTAGGTAGATAGATAGATAGAGATAGGTAGGTACGTAGATAGATAGATAGAGATAGGTAGGTAGGTAGGTAGGTAGGTAGGTAGATAGAGATAGGTAGGTAGGTAGATAGATAGATACAGATAGGTAGGTAGGTAGATAGCTAGATAGAGATAGGTGTGTAGGTAGATAGATAGATAGAGATAGGTAGGTAGGTAGATAGATAGATAGAGATAGGTAGGTAGGTAGATAGATAGAGATAGGTAGGTACGTAGATACATAGATAGAGATAGGTAGGTAGGTAGGTAGGTAGGTAGATAGAGATAGGTAGGTAGGTAGATAGATAGATAGAGATAGGTAGGTAGGTAGATACATAGATAGAGATAGGTAGGTAGGTAGATTGATAGATAGAGATAGGTAGATAGGTAGATAGATAGATACAGATAGGTAGGTAGGTAGATAGCTAGATAGAGATAGGTATGTATGTAGATAGATAGATAGAGATAGGTAGGTAGGTAGATAGATAAAGATAGGTAGGTAGGTAGATAGATAGATAGAGATAGGTAGGTAGGTAGATAGATAGATAGAGATAGGTAGGTAGGTAGTTAGATAAATAGAGATAGGTAGGTAGGTAGATTGATAGAGATAGGTAGGTAGGTAGATAGATAGATACAGATAGGTAGGTAGGTAGATAGATAGATACAGATAGGTAGGTAGGTAGATAGATAGATAGAGATAGGTAGGTAGGTAGATAGATAGATAGAGATAGGTAGGTATGTAGATTGATAGATAGAGATAGGTAGGTAGGTAGATAGATAGATAGAAATAGGTAGGTAGGTAGATAGATAGATAGAGATAGGTAGGTACATAGATAGATAGATAGAGATAGGTAGGTAGGTAGGTAGGTAGGTAGATAGAGATAGGTAGGTAGGTAGATAGATAGATACAGATAGGTAGGTAGGTAGATAGCTAGATAGAGATAGGTATGTAGGTAGATAGATAGATAGAGATAGGTAGGTAGGTAGATAGATAGATAGAGATAGGTAGGTAGGTAGATAGATAGAGATAGGTAGGTACGTAGATAGATAGATAGAGATAGGTAGGTAGGTAGGTAGGTAGGTAGATAGAGATAGGTAGGTAGGTAGATAGATAGAAAGAGATAGGTAGGTAGGTAGATAGATAGAGATAGGTAGGTAGGTAGATTGATAGATAGAGATAGGTAGATAGGTAGATAGATAGATACAGATAGGTAGGTAGGTAGATAGATAGATAGAGATAGGTAGGTAGGTAGGTAGATTGATAGATACAGATAGGTAGGTAGGTAGATAGATAGAGATAGGTAGGTAGGTAGATAGATAGATAGAGATAGATAGGTAGGTAGGTAGATTGATAGAGACAGATAGGTAGGTAGGTAGGTAGATAGATAGAGATAGGTAGGTAGGTAGATAGATAGAGATAGGTAGGTAGGTAGATTGATAGATAGCGATAGGTAGGAAGGTAGATTGATAGATAGAGATAGGTAGGTAGGTAGATTGATAGATAGAGATAGGTAGATAGGTAGATATTTAGATACAGATAGGTAGGTAGGTAGATTGATAGATAGAGATAGGTAGGTAGGTAGATATATAGATACAGATATGTAGGTAGGTAGATAGATAGATAGAGATAGGTAGGTAGGTAGATTGATAGATACAGATAGGTAGGTAGGTAGATAGATAGATACAGATAGGTAGGTAGGTAGATTGATAGATACAGATAGGTAGGTAGGTAGATTGATAGATAGAGATAGGTAGGTAGGTAGATTGATAGATAGAGATAGGTAGGTAGGTAGATAGATAGATAGAGATAGGTAGGTAGGTAGATAGATAGATAGAGATAGGTAGGTAGGTAGATTGATAGATAGAGATAGGTAGGTAGGTAGGTAGATAGATAGAGATAGATAGATAGATAGATAGATAGATAGATAGATAGATAGATAGATAGATAGATAGATAGATAGAGATAGGTAGGTAGGTAGATAGATAGAGATAGGTAGGTAGGTAGATTGATAGATAGCGATAGGTAGGAATGTAGATTGATAGATAGAGATAGGTAGGTAGGTAGATTGATAGATATAGATAGGTAGGTAGGTAGATAGATAGATACAGATAGGTAGGTAGGTAGATTGATAGATAGAGATAGGTAGGTAGGTAGATATATAGATGCAGATATGTAGGTAGGTAGATAGATAGATAGAGATAGGTAGGTAGGTAGATTGATAGATACAGATAGGTAGGTAGGTAGATAGATAAATACAGATAGGTAGGTAGGTAGGTAGATAGATACAGATATGTAGGTAGGAAATAGATAGATAGAGATAGGTAGGTAGGTAGATTGATAGATAGAGATAGGTAGGTAGGTAGGTAGATAGATAGAGATAGGTAGGTAGGTAGATAGATGGATAGAGATAGGTAGGTAGGTAGATTGATAGATACAGATAGGTAGGTAGGTAGATTGATAGATAGAGATAGGTAGGTAGGTAGATAGATAGATAGAGATTTGTAGGTAGATAGATAGATAGATAGATAGAGGTAGGTAGGTAAGTAGATAGATAGATAGAGATAGATAGGTAGGTAGGTAGATTGACAGAGACAGATAGGTAGGTAGGTAGATAGATAGATAGAGATAGGTAGGTAGATAGATAGATAGATAGAGATAGGTAGGTAGGTAGATTGATAGATAGAGATAGGTAGGTAGGTAGGTAGATAGATAGAGATAGGTAGGTAGGTAGATAGATAGATACAGATAGGTAGGTAGGTAGATAGATAGATACAGATAGGTAGGTAGGTAGATAGATAGATAGAGATAGGTAGGTAGGTAGGTAGATAGATAGAGATAGGTAGGTATGTAGATTGATAGATAGAGATAGGTAGGTAGGTAGGTAGATAAATAGAGATAGGTAGGTAGGTAGATTGATAGAGATAGGTAGGTAGGTAGATAGATAGATAGAGATAGGTAGGTAGGTAGGTAGATTGATAGAGACAGATAGGTAGGTAGGTAGATAGATAGATAGAGATAGGTAGGTAGGTAGATAGATAGAGAAAGGTAGGTAGGTAGATTGATAGATAGCGATAGGTAGGAAGGTAGATTGATAGATAGAGATAGGTAGGTAGGTAGATTGATAGATATAGATAGGTAGGTAGGTAGATAGATAGATACAGATAGGTAGGTAGATTGATAGATAGAGATAGGTAGGTAGGTAGATATATAGATACAGATATGTAGGTAGGTAGATAGATAGATAGAGATAGGTAGGTAGGTAGATAGATACAGATAGGTAGGTAGGTAGATAGATACAGATAGGTAGGTAGGTAGATAGATACAGATATGTAGGTAGGAAATAGATAGATAGAGATAGGTAGGTAGGTAGATTGATAGATAGAGATATGTAGGTAGGTAGGTAGATAGATAGAGATAGGTAGGTAGGTAGATAGATAGATAGAGATAGGTAGGTAGGTAGGTTGATAGATACAGATAGGTAGGTAGGTAGATTGATAGATAGAGATAGGTAGGTAGGTAGATAGATAGATAGATAGATAGAGATAGGTAGGTAGGTAGATTGATAGATAGAGATACGTAGGTAGATAGATAGATAGAGATAGGTAGGTAGGTAGATAGATAGATAGAGATAGGTAGGTAGGTAGATAGATAGATAGATAGATATAGGTAGGTAGGTAGATAGATAGATAGAGATAGGTAGGTAGGTAGATAGATAGATAGAGATAGGTAGCTAAGTAGATAGATAGATAGATTTAGATAGGTAGGTAGGTAGATTGATAGAGACAGATAGGTAGGTAGGTAGATAGATAAATAGAGATAGGTAGGTAGATAGATAGATAGAGATAGGTAGGTAGGTAGATAGATAGAGATAGGTAGGTAGGTAGATTGATAGATAGAGATAGGTAGGTAGGTAGATAGATAGAGATAGGTAGGTAGGTAGATTGATAGATAGAGATAGGTAGGAAGGTAGATTGATAGATAGAGATAGGTAGGTAGGTAGATTGATAGATATAGACAGGTAGGTAGGTAGGTAGATAGATAGATACAGATAGGTAGGTAGGTAGATTGATAGATAGAGATAGGTAGGTAGGTAGATATATAGATACAGATATGTAGGTAGTTGGTAGATAGATAGAGATAGGTAGGTAGGTAGATTGATAGATACAGATAGGTAGGTAGGTAGATAGATAGATACAGATAGGTAGGTAGGTAGGTAGATAGATACAGATATGTAGGTAGGAAATAGATATATAGAGATAGGTAGGTAGGTAGATTGATAGATAGAGATAGGTAGGTAGGTAGATAGATAGAGATAGGTAGGTAGGTAGATAGATAGATAGAGATAGGTAGGTAGGTAGATTGATAGATACAGATAGGTAGGTAGGTAGATTGATAGATAGAGATAGGTAGGTAGGTAGATAGATAGATAGAGATAGGTAGGTAGGTAGATTGATAGATAGAGATAGGTAGGTAGGTAGATAGATAGATAGAGATAGGTAGGTAGGTAGATAGATAGATAGAGATAGGCAGGTATGTAGATTGATAGATAGAGATTGGTAGATAGGTAGGTAGCTAAATAGAGATAGGTAGGTAGGTAGATTGATAGAGATAGGTAGGTACGTAGATAGATAGATAGAGATAGGTAGGTAGGTAGATAGATAGATAGAGATAGGTAGGTAGGTAGATAGATAGATACAGATAGGTAGGTAGGTAGATAGATAGATAGAGATAGGTAGGTAGGTAGATAGATAGATAGAGATAGGTAGGTACGTAGATAGATAGATAGAGATAGGTAGGTAGGTAGGTAGGTAGATTGATAGAGACAGATAGGTAGGTAGGTAGATAGATAGATACAGATAGGTAGGTAGGTAGATAGCTAGATAGAGATAGGTATGTAGGTAGATAGATAGATAGAGATAGGTAGGTAGGTAGATAGATAGATAGATAGAGATAGGTAGGTAGGTAGATTGATAGATACAGATAGGTAGGTAGGTAGATAGATAGATAGAGATAGGTAGGTAGGTAGATTGATAGATACAGATAGGTAGGTAGGTAGATAGATAGATAGAGATAGGTAGGTAAGTAGATAGATAGATATAGATAGATAGGTAGGTAGGTAGATTGATAGAGACAGATAGGTAGGTAGGTAGGTAGATAGATAGATAGAGATAGGTAGGTAGGTAGATTGATAGATAGAGATAGGTAGGTAGGTAGATTGATAGATAGAGATAGGTAGGTAGGTAGGTAGATAGATAGAGATAGGTAGGTAGGTAGATAGATAGATACAGATAGGTAGGTAGGTAGATAGATAGATAGAGATAGATAGGTAGGTAGGTAGATATATAGATACAGATATGTAGGTAGGTAGATAGATGGATAGAGATAGATAGGTAGGTAGATTGATAGAGATAGGTAGGTAGGTAGGTAGATAGATAGAGATCGGTAGGTAGGTAGATTGATAGATAGAGATAGGTAGGTAGGTAGATAGATAGATAAGGTAGATAGGTAGATAGATAGATACAGATAGGTAGGTAGGTAGATAGATAGATACAGATAGGTAGGTAGGTAGATAGATAGATAGAGATAGGTAGGTAGGTAGATTGATAGATACAGATAGGTAGGTAGGTAGATAGATAGATAGATAGAGATAGGTATATAGGTAGATAGATAGATAGAGATAGATAGGTAGGTAGGTAGATTGATACAGATAGGTAGGTAGGTAGATAGATAGATAGATAGAGATAGGTAGGTAGGTAGATAGATAGAGATAGGTAGGTAGGTAGATAGATAGATACAGATAGGTAGGTAGGTAGATTGATAGATAGAGATAGGTAGGTAGGTAGATTGATAGATACAGATATGTAGGTAGGTAGATAGATAGATACAGATAGGTAGGTAGGTAGGTAGGTAGATAGATAGAGATAGGTAGGTAGGTAGATTGATAGATACAGATAGGTAGGTAGGTAGATAGATAGATACAGATATGTAGGTAGGTAGATAGATAGATACAGATAGAGATAGGTAGGTAGGTAGATAGATAGATAGAGATAGGTAGGTAGGTAGATAGAGATAGGTAGGTAGGCATATAGATAGATAGATAGAGATAGATATGTAGGTAGGTAGATTGATAGAGACAGATAGGTAGGTAGATAGATAGATAGAGATAGGTAGGTAGGTAGATAGATAGATAGAGATAGGTAGGTAGGTAGATTGATAGATACAAATAGGTAGGTAGGTAGATTGATAGATAGAGATAGGTAGGTAGGTAGGTAGATAGATAGAGATAGGTAGGTAGGTAGATAGATAGATACAGATAGGTAGGTAGGTAGATAGCTAGATAGAGATAGGTATGTAGGTAGATAGATAGATAGAGATAGATAGGTAGGTAGGTAGATATATAGATACAGATATGTAGGTAGGTAGATAGATAGAGATAGATAGGTAGCTAGATTGATAGAGATAGATAGGTAGGTAGATAGGTAGATAGAGATAGGTAGGTAGGTAGATTGATAGATAGAGATAGGTAGGTAGGTAGATAGATAGAGATAGGTAGGTATGTAGATTGATAGATAGAGATTGGTAGGTAGGTAGGTAGATAAATAGAGATAGGTAGGTAGGTAGATTGATAGAGATAGGTAGGTACGTAGATAGATAGATAGATAGAGATAGGTAGGTAGGTAGATAGATAGATAGAGATAGGTAGGTAGGTAGATAGATAGATACAGATAGGTAGGTAGGTAGATAGATAGATAGAGATAGGTAGGTAGGTAGATAGATAGATAGAGATAGGTAGGTACGTAGATAGATAGATAGAGATAGGTAGGTAGGTAGGTAGGTAGATTGATAGAGACAGATAGGTAGGTAGGTAGATAGATAGATACAGATAGGTAGGTAGGTAGATAGCTAGATAGAGATAGGTATGTAGGTAGATAGATAGATAGAGATAGGTAGGTAGGTAGATAGATAGATAGATAGAGATAGGTAGGTAGGTAGATTGATAGATACAGATAGGTAGGTAGGTAGATAGATAGATAGAGATAGGTAGGTAGGTAGATTGATAGATACAGATAGGTAGGTAGGTAGATAGATAGATAGAGATAGGTAGGTAAGTAGATAGATAGATATAGATAGATAGGTAGGTAGGTAGATTGATAGAGACAGATAGGTAGGTAGGTAGATAGATAGATAGAGATAGGTAGGTAGGTAGATTGATAGATAGAGATAGGTAGGTAGGTAGATTGATAGATAGAGATAGGTAGGTAGGTAGGTAGATAGATAGAGATAGGTAGGTAGGTAGATAGATAGATACAGATAGGTAGGTAGGTAGATAGATAGATAGAGATAGATAGGTAGGTAGGTAGATATATAGATACAGATATGTAGGTAGGTAGATAGATGGATAGAGATAGATAGGTAGGTAGATTGATAGAGATAGGTAGGTAGGTAGGTAGATAGATAGAGATCGGTAGGTAGGTAGATTGATAGATAGAGATAGGTAGGTAGGTAGATAGATAGATAAGGTAGATAGGTAGATAGATAGATACAGATATGTAGGTAGGTAGATAGATAGATACAGATAGGTAGGTAGGTAGATAGATAGATAGAGATAGGTAGGTAGGTAGATTGATAGATACAGATAGGTAGGTAGGTAGATAGATAGATAGAGATAGGTATGTAGGTAGATAGATAGATAGAGATAGATAGGTAGGTAGGTAGATTGATACAGATAGGTAGGTAGGTAGATAGATAGATAGATAGAGATAGGTAGGTAGGTAGATAGATAGAGATAGGTAGGTAGGTAGATAGATAGATACAGATAGGTAGGTAGGTAGATTGATAGATAGAGATAGGTAGGTAGGTAGATTGATAGATACAGATATGTAGGTAGGTAGATAGATAGATACAGATAGGTAGGTAGGTAGGTAGGTAGATAGATAGAGATAGGTAGGTAGGTAGATTGATAGATACAGATAGGTAGGTAGGTAGATAGATAGATACAGATATGTAGGTAGGTAGATAGATAGATACAGATAGAGATAGGTAGGTAGGTAGATAGATAGATAGAGATAGGTAGGTAGGTAGATAGAGATAGGTAGGTAGGCATATAGATAGATAGATAGAGATAGATAGGTAGGTAGGTAGATTGATAGAGACAGATAGGTAGGTAGATAGATAGATAGAGATAGGTAGTTAGGTAGATAGATAGATAGAGATAGGTAGGTAGGTAGATTGATAGATACAAATAGGTAGGTAGGTAGATTGATAGATAGAGATAGGTAGGTAGGTAGGTAGATAGATAGAGATAGGTAGGTAGGTAGATAGATAGATACAGATAGGTAGGTAGGTAGATAGCTAGATAGAGATAGGTATGTAGGTAGATAGATAGATAGAGATAGATAGGTAGGTAGGTAGATATATAGATACAGATATGTAGGTAGGTAGATAGATAGAGATAGATAGGTAGGTAGATTGATAGAGATAGGTAGGTAGGTAGATAGGTAGATAGAGATAGGTAGGTAGGTAGATTGATAGATAGAGATAGGTAGGTAGGTAGATAGATAGATAGAGATAGGTAGGTAGGTAGATTGATAGATAGAGATAGGTAGATAGGTAGATAGATAGATACAGATAGGTAGGTAGGTAGATAGCTAGATAGAGATAGGTATGTAGGTAGATAGATAGATAGAGATAGGTAGGTAGGTAGATAGATAGATAGAGATAGGTAGGTAGGTAGATTGATAGATACAGATAGGTAGGTAGGTAGATAGATAGATAGAGATAGGTAGGTAGGTAGATTGATAGATACAGATAGGTAGGAAGGTAGATAGATAGAGATAGGTAGGTAGGTAGATAGATAGATAGAGATAGATGGGTAGGTAGGTAGATTGATAGAGACAGATAGGTAGGTAGATAGATAGATAGAGATAGGTAGGTAGGTAGATTGATAGATAGAGATAGGTAGGTAGGTAGATTGATAGATAGAGATAGGTAGGTAGGTAGGTAGATAGATAGAGATAGGTAGGTAGGTAGATAGATACAGATAGGTAGGTAGGTAGATAGATAGATAGAGATAGATAGGTAGGTAGGTAGATATATAGATACAATATGTTGGTAGGTAGATAGATAGATAGAGATAGATAGGTAGGTAGATTGATAGAGATAGTTAGGTAGGTAGATAGATAGAGATAGGTAGGTAGGTAGATTGATAGAGATAGGTAGGTATGTAGATAGATAGATAGAGATAGGTAGATAGATAGATACAGATAGGTAGGTAGGTAGATAGATAGATACAGATAGGTAGGTAGGTAGATAGATAGATAGAGATAGGTAGGTAGGTAGATTGATAGATAGAGATAGGTAGATAGGTAGATAGATAGATACAGATAGGTAGGTAGGTAGATAGCTAGATAGAGATAGGTATGTAGGTAGATAGATAGATAGAGATAGGTAGGTAGGTAGATAGATAGATAGAGATAGGTAGGTAGGTAGATTGATAGATACAGATAGGTAGGTAGGTAGATAGATAGATAGAGATAGGTAGGTAGGTAGATTGATAGATACAGATAGGTAGGAAGGTAGATAGATAGAGATAGGTATGTAGGTAGATAGATAGATAGAGATAGATAGGTAGGTAGGTAGATATATAGATACAGATATGTAGGTAGGTAGATAGATAGAGATAGATAGGTAGGTAGATTGATAGAGATAGGTAGGTAGGTAGCTAGGTAGATAGAGATAGGTAGGTAGGTAGATTGATAGATAGAGATAGGTAGGTAGGTAGATAGATAGATAGATAGAGATAGGTAGGTAGGTAGATTGATAGATAGAGATAGGTAGATAGGTAGATAGATAGATACAGATAGGTAGGTAGGTAGATAGCTAGATAGAGATAGGTATGTAGGTAGATAGATAGATAGAGATAGGTAGGTAGGTAGATAGATAGATAGAGATAGGTAGGTAGGTAGATTGATAGATACAGATAGGTAGGTAGGTAGGTAGATAGATAGAGATAGGTAGGTAGGTAGATAGATAGATACAGATAGGTAGGTAGGTAGATAGATAGATAGAGATAGATAGGTAGGTAGGTAGATATATAGATACAGATATGTAGGTAGGTAGATAGATAGATAGAGATAGATAGGTAGGTAGGTAGGTAGATAGATAGATAGATAGATAGATAGATAGATAGATAGATAGATAGATAGATAGATAGAGATAGGTAGGTAGGTAGATAGATAGATACAGATAGGTAGGTAGGTAGGTAGATAGATAGATACAGATAGGTAGGTAGGTAGATAGATAGATAGAGATAGGTAGGTAGGTAGATAGATAGATAGAGATAGGTAGGTAGGTAGATAGATAGAGATAGGTAGGTAGGTAGGTAGATAGATAGATAGAGATAGATAGGTAGGTAGGTAGATTGATAGAGACAGATAGGTAGGTAGGTAGATAGATAGAGATAGGTAGGTAGGTAGATAGATAGATACAGATAGGTAGGTAGGTAGATAGATAGATACAGATAGGTAGGTAGGTAGATAGATAGATAGAGATAGGTAGGTAGGTAGATAGATAGATACAGATAGGTAGGTAGGTAGATAGATAGATAGAGATAGGTAGGTAGGTAGATAGATAGATAGAGATAGGTAGGTACATAGATAGATAGATAGAGATAGGTAGGTAGGTAGATAGATAGATAGATAGATAGATAGATAGATAGATAGATAGATAGATAGAGATAGTTAGGTAGGTAGATAGATAGATACAGATAGGTAGGTAGGTAGATAGATAGATAGAGATAGGTAGGTAGGTAGATAGATAGATAGAGATAGGTAGGTAGGTAGATAGATAGAGATAGGTAGGTAGGTAGATTGATAGATACAGATAGGTAGGTAGGTAGATAGATAGATAGAGATAGGTAGGTAGGTAGATAGATAGATAGAGATAGGTAGGTAGGTAGGTAGATTGATAGAGACAGATAGGTAGGTAGGTAGATAGATAGATAGAGATAGGTAGGTAGGTAGATAGATAGATAGAGATAGTTAGGTAGATAGATAGATAGATACAGATAGGTAGGTAGGTAGGTAGATAGATAGATAGAGATAGGTAGGTAGGTAGATAGATAGATAGAGATAGGTAGGTAGGTAGATAGATAGAGATAGGTAGGTAGGTAGATTGATAGATACAGATAGGTAGGTAGGTAGATAGATAGATAGAGATAGGTAGGTAGGTAGATTGATAGATAGAGATAGATAGGTAGGTAGGTAGATTGATAGAGATAGGTAGGTAGGTAGGTAGGTAGGTAGATAGATTGATAGAGATAGGTAGGTAGGTAGATTGATAGATACAGATAGGTAGGTAGGTAGATAGATAGATAGAGATAGGTAGGTAGGTAGATAGATAGATAGATAGAGATAGGTAGGTAGGTAGATTGATAGATAGAGATAGGTAGGTAGGTAGGTAGATAGATAGAGATAGGTAGGTAGGTAGATAGATAGATACAGATAGGTAGGTAGGTAGATAGATAGATAGAGATAGATAGGTAGGTAGGTAGATATATAGATACAGATATGTAGGTAGGTAGATAGATGGATAGAGATAGATAGGTAGGTAGATTGATAGAGATAGGTAGGTAGGTAGGTAGATAGATAGAGATCGGTAGGTAGGTAGATTGATAGATAGAGATAGGTAGGTAGGTAGATAGATAGATAAGGTAGATAGGTAGATAGATAGATACAGATATGTAGGTAGGTAGATAGATAGATACAGATAGGTAGGTAGGTAGATAGATAGATAGAGATAGGTAGGTAGGTAGATTGATAGATACAGATAGGTAGGTAGGTAGATAGATAGATAGAGATAGGTATGTAGGTAGATAGATAGATAGAGATAGATAGGTAGGTAGGTAGATTGATACAGATAGGTAGGTAGGTAGATAGATAGATAGATAGAGATAGGTAGGTAGGTAGATAGATAGAGATAGGTAGGTAGGTAGATAGATAGATACAGATAGGTAGGTAGGTAGATTGATAGATAGAGATAGGTAGGTAGGTAGATTGATAGATACAGATATGTAGGTAGGTAGATAGATAGATACAGATAGGTAGGTAGGTAGGTAGGTAGATAGATAGAGATAGGTAGGTAGGTAGATTGATAGATACAGATAGGTAGGTAGGTAGATAGATAGATACAGATATGTAGGTAGGTAGATAGATAGATACAGATAGAGATAGGTAGGTAGGTAGATAGATAGATAGAGATAGGTAGGTAGGTAGATAGAGATAGGTAGGTAGGCATATAGATAGATAGATAGAGATAGATAGGTAGGTAGGTAGATTGATAGAGACAGATAGGTAGGTAGATAGATAGATAGAGATAGGTAGTTAGGTAGATAGATAGATAGAGATAGGTAGGTAGGTAGATTGATAGATACAAATAGGTAGGTAGGTAGATTGATAGATAGAGATAGGTAGGTAGGTAGGTAGATAGATAGAGATAGGTAGGTAGGTAGATAGATAGATACAGATAGGTAGGTAGGTAGATAGCTAGATAGAGATAGGTATGTAGGTAGATAGATAGATAGAGATAGATAGGTAGGTAGGTAGATATATAGATACAGATATGTAGGTAGGTAGATAGATAGAGATAGATAGGTAGGTAGATTGATAGAGATAGGTAGGTAGGTAGATAGGTAGATAGAGATAGGTAGGTAGGTAGATTGATAGATAGAGATAGGTAGGTAGGTAGATAGATAGATAGAGATAGGTAGGTAGGTAGATTGATAGATAGAGATAGGTAGATAGGTAGATAGATAGATACAGATAGGTAGGTAGGTAGATAGCTAGATAGAGATAGGTATGTAGGTAGATAGATAGATAGAGATAGGTAGGTAGGTAGATAGATAGATAGAGATAGGTAGGTAGGTAGATTGATAGATACAGATAGGTAGGTAGGTAGATAGATAGATAGAGATAGGTAGGTAGGTAGATTGATAGATACAGATAGGTAGGAAGGTAGATAGATAGAGATAGGTAGGTAGGTAGATAGATAGATAGATAGAGATAGATGGGTAGGTAGGTAGATTGATAGAGACAGATAGGTAGGTAGATAGATAGATAGAGATAGGTAGGTAGGTAGATTGATAGATAGAGATAGGTAGGTAGGTAGATTGATAGATAGAGATAGGTAGGTAGGTAGGTAGATAGATAGAGATAGGTAGGTAGGTAGATAGATACAGATAGGTAGGTAGGTAGATAGATAGATAGAGATAGATAGGTAGGTAGGTAGATATATAGATACAATATGTTGGTAGGTAGATAGATAGATAGAGATAGATAGGTAGGTAGATTGATAGAGATAGTTAGGTAGGTAGATAGATAGAGATAGGTAGGTAGGTAGATTGATAGAGATAGGTAGGTATGTAGATAGATAGATAGAGATAGGTAGATAGATAGATACAGATAGGTAGGTAGGTAGATAGATAGATACAGATAGGTAGGTAGGTAGATAGATAGATAGAGATAGGTAGGTAGGTAGATTGATAGATAGAGATAGGTAGATAGGTAGATAGATAGATACAGATAGGTAGGTAGGTAGATAGCTAGATAGAGATAGGTATGTAGGTAGATAGATAGATAGAGATAGGTAGGTAGGTAGATAGATAGATAGAGATAGGTAGGTAGGTAGATTGATAGATACAGATAGGTAGGTAGGTAGATAGATAGATAGAGATAGGTAGGTAGGTAGATTGATAGATACAGATGGGTAGGAAGGTAGATAGATAGAGATAGGTATGTAGGTAGATAGATAGATAGAGATAGATAGGTAGGTAGGTAGATATATAGATACAGATATGTAGGTAGGTAGATAGATAGAGATAGATAGGTAGGTAGATTGATAGAGATAGGTAGGTAGGTAGCTAGGTAGATAGAGATAGGTAGGTAGGTAGATTGATAGATAGAGATAGGTAGGTAGGTAGATAGATAGATAGATAGAGATAGGTAGGTAGGTAGATTGATAGATAGAGATAGGTAGATAGGTAGATAGATAGATACAGATAGGTAGGTAGGTAGATAGCTAGATAGAGATAGGTATGTAGGTAGATAGATAGATAGAGATAGGTAGGTAGGTAGATAGATAGATAGAGATAGGTAGGTAGGTAGATTGATAGATACAGATAGGTAGGTAGGTAGGTAGATAGATAGAGATAGGTAGGTAGGTAGATAGATAGATACAGATAGGTAGGTAGGTAGATAGATAGATAGAGATAGATAGGTAGGTAGGTAGATATATAGATACAGATATGTAGGTAGGTAGATAGATAGATAGAGATAGATAGGTAGGTAGGTAGGTAGATAGATAGATAGATAGATAGATAGATAGATAGATAGATAGATAGATAGAGATAGGTAGGTAGGTAGATAGATAGATACAGATAGGTAGGTAGGTAGGTAGATAGATAGATACAGATAGGTAGGTAGGTAGATAGATAGATAGAGATAGGTAGGTAGGTAGATAGATAGATAGAGATAGGTAGGTAGGTAGATAGATAGAGATAGGTAGGTAGGTAGGTAGATAGATAGATAGAGATAGATAGGTAGGTAGGTAGATTGATAGAGACAGATAGGTAGGTAGGTAGATAGATAGAGACAGGTAGGTAGGTAGATAGATAGATACAGATAGGTAGGTAGGTAGATAGATAGATACAGATAGGTAGGTAGGTAGATAGATAGATAGAGATAGGTAGGTAGGTAGATAGATAGATAGAGATAGGTAGGTAGGTAGATAGATAGATAGAGATAGGTAGGTAGGTAGATAGATAGATAGAGATAGGTAGGTACATAGATAGATAGATAGAGATAGGTAGATAGATAGATAGATAGATAGATAGATAGATAGATAGATAGATAGATAGATAGATAGATAGATAGATAGATAGATAGATAGAGATAGTTAGGTAGGTAGATAGATAGATACAGATAGGTAGGTAGGTAGATAGATAGATAGAGATAGGTAGGTAGGTAGATAGATAGATAGAGATAGGTAGGTAGGTAGATAGATAGAGATAGGTAGGTAGGTAGATTGATAGATACAGATAGGTAGGTAGGTAGATAGATAGATAGAGATAGGTAGGTAGGTAGATAGATAGATAGAGATAGTTAGGTAGATAGATAGATAGATACAGATAGGTAGGTAGGTAGATTGATAGATAGAGATAGGTAGGTAGGTAGGTAGGTAGATAGATAGAGATAGGTAGGTAGGTAGATAGATAGATACAGATAGGTAGGTAGGTAGATAGATAGATACAGATAGGTAGGTAGGTAGATAGATAGATAGAGATAGGTAGGTAGGTAGGTAGATAGATAGAGATAGGTATGTATGTAGATTGATAGATAGAGATAGGTAGGTAGGTAGGTAGATAAATAGAGATAGGTAGGTAGGTAGATTGATAGAGATAGGTAGGTAGGTAGATAGATAGATAGAGATAGGTAGGTAGGTAGGTAGATTGATAGAGACAGATAGGTAGGTAGGTAGATAGATAGATAGAGATAGGTAGGTAGGTAGATAGATAGAGATAGGTAGGTAGGTAGATTGATAGATAGCGATAGGTAGGAAGGTAGATTGATAGATAGAGATAGGTAGGTAGGTAGATTGATAGATATAGATAGGTAGGTAGGTAGATAGATAGATACAGATAGGTAGGTAGGTAGATTGATAGATAGAGATAGGTAGGTAGGTAGATATATAGATACAGATATGTAGGTAGGTAGATAGATAGATAGAGATAGGTAGGTAGGTAAATTGATAGATACAGATAGGTAGGTAGGTAGATAGATAAATACAGATAGGTAGGTAGGTAGGTAGATAGATACAGATATGTAGGTAGGAAATAGATAGATAGAGATAGGTAGGTAGGTAGATTGATAGATAGAGATAGGTAGGTAGGTAGGTAGATAGATAGAGATAAGTAGGTAGGTAGATAGATGGATAGAGATAGGTAGGTAGGTAGATTGATAGATACAGATAGGTAGGTAGGTAGATTGATAGATAGAGATAGGTAGGTAGGTAGATAGATAGATAGAGATTTGTAGGTAGATAGATAGATAGATAGAGGTAGGTAGGTAAGTAGATAGATAGATAGAGATAGATAGGTAGGTAGGTAGATTGACAGAGACAGATAGGTAGGTAGGTAGATAGATAGATAGAGATAGGTAGGTAGATAGATAGATAGAGATAGGTAGGTAGGTAGATTGATAGATAGAGATAGGTAGGTAGGTAGGTAGGTAGATAGATAGAGATAGGTAGGTAGGTAGATAGATAGATACAGATAGGTAGGTAGGTAGATAGATAGATACAGATAGGTAGGTAGGTAGATAGATAGATAGAGATAGGTAGGTAGGTAGGTAGATAGATAGAGATAGGTATGTATGTAGATTGATAGATAGAGATAGGTAGGTAGGTAGGTAGATAAATAGAGATAGGTAGGTAGGTAGATTGATAGAGATAGGTAGGTAGGTAGATAGATAGATAGAGATAGGTAGGTAGGTAGGTAGATTGATAGAGACAGATAGGTAGGTAGGTAGATAGATAGATAGAGATAGGTAGGTAGGTAGATAGATAGAGATAGGTAGGTAGGTAGATTGATAGATAGCGATAGGTAGGAAGGTAGATTGATAGATAGAGATAGGTAGGTAGGTAGATTGATAGATATAGATAGGTAGGTAGGTAGATAGATAGATACAGATAGGTAAGTAGATTGATAGATAGAGATAGGCAGGTAGGTAGATATATAGATACAGATATGTAGGTAGGTAGATAGATAGATAGAGATATGTAGGTAGGTAGATAGATACAGATAGGTAGGTAGGTAGATAGATACAGATAGGTAGGTAGGTAGATAGATACAGATATGTAGGTAGGAAATAGATAGATAGAGATAGGTAGGTAGGTAGATTGATAGATAGAGATATGTAGGTAGGTAGGTAGATAGATAGAGATAGGTAGGTAGGTAGATAGATAGATAGAGATAGGTAGGTAGGTAGGTTGATAGATACAGATAGGTAGGTAGGTAGATTGATAGATAGAGATAGGTAGGTAGGTAGATAGATAGATAGAGATAGGTAGGTAGGTAGATTGATAGATAGAGATACGTAGGTAGGTAGATAGATAGATAGAGATAGGTAGGTAGGTAGATAGATAGATAGAGATAGGTAGGTAGGTAGATAGATAGATAGATAGATATAGGTAGCTAGGTAGATAGATAGATAGAGATAGGTAGGTAGGTAGATAGATATATAGAGATAGGTAGCTAAGTAGATAGATAGATAGATTTAGATAGGTAGGTAGGTAGATTGATAGAGACAGATAGGTAGGTAGGTAGATAGATAGATAGAGATAGGTAGGTAGATAGATAGATAGAGATAGGTAGGTAGGTAGATAGATAGAGATAGGTAGGTAGGTAGATTGATAGATAGAGATAGGTAGGTAGGTAGATAGATAGAGATAGGTAGGTAGGTAGATTGATAGATAGAGATAGGTAGGAAGGTAGATTGATAGATAGAGATAGGTAGGTAGGTAGATTGATAGATATAGACAGGTAGGTAGGTAGGTAGGTAGATAGATAGAGATAGGTAGGTAGGTAGATAGATAGAGATAGGTAGGTAGGTAGATAGATAGAGATAGGTAGGTAGGTAGATTGATAGATAGAGATAGGTAGATAGGTAGATAGATAGATACAGATAGGTAGGTAGGAAGATAGCTAGATAGAGATATGTATGTAGGTAGATAGATAGATAGAGATAGGTAGGTAGGTAGATAGATAGAGATAGGTAGGTAGGTAGATAGATAGATAGAGATAGGTAGGTAGGTAGATAGATAGATAGAGATAGGTAGGTAGGTAGGTAGGTAGATAGATAGAGATAGGTAGGTAGGTAGATAGATAGATAGAGATAGGTAGGTAGGTAGATAGATAGATAGAGATAGGTAGGTAGGTAGATAGATAGAGATAGGTAGGTAGGAAGATAGATAGATAGAGATAGGTAGGTACGTAGATAGATAGATAGATAGAGATAGGTAGGTAGGTAGGTAGGTAGATAGATAGAGATAGGTAGGTAGGTAGATAGATAGATAGAGATAGGTAGGTAGGTAGATAGATAGATAGAGATAGGTAGGTAGGAAGATTGATAGATAGAGATAGGTAGATAGGTAGATAGATAGATACAGATAGGTAGGTAGGTAGATAGCTAGATAGAGATAGGTATGTAGGTAGATAGATAGATAGAGATAGGTAGGTAGGTAGATAGATAGATAGAGATAGATAGGTAGGTAGATAGATAGATAGAGATAGGTAGGTACGTAGATAGATAGATAGAGATAGGTAGGTAGGTAGGTAGGTAGATAGATAGAGATAGGTAGGTAGGTAGATAGATAGAGATAGGTAGGTAGGTAGATAGATAGATAGAGATAGGTAGGTAGGTAGATTGATAGATAGAGATAGGTAGATAGGTAGATAGATAGATACAGAGAGGTAGGTAGGTAAATAGCTAGATAGAGATAGGTATGTAGGTAGATAGATAGATAGAGATAGGTAGGTAGGTAGATAGATAGATAGAGATAGGTAGGTAGGTAGATAGATAGAGATAGGTAGGTACGTAGATAGATAGATAGAGATAGGTAGGTAGGTAGGTAGGTAGGTAGGTAGGTAGGTAGATAGATAGAGATAGGTGGGTAGGTAGATAGATAGATAGAGATAGGTAGGTAGGTAGATAGATAGATAGAGATAGGTAGGTAGGTAGATAGATAGATAGAGATAGGTAGGTACGTAGATAGATAGATAGAGATAGGTAGGTAGGTAGGTAGGTAGGTAGATAGAGATAGGTAGGTAGGTAGATAGATAGATACAGATAGGTAGGTAGGTAGATAGCTAGATAGAGATAGGTGTGTAGGTAGATAGATAGATAGAGATAGGTAGGTAGGTAGATAGATAGATAGAGATAGGTAGGTAGGTAGATAGATAGAGATAGGTAGGTACGTAGATACATAGATAGAGATAGGTAGGTAGGTAGGTAGGTAGGTAGATAGAGATAGGTAGGTAGGTAGATAGATAGATAGAGATAGGTAGGTAGGTAGATACATAGATAGAGATAGGTAGGTAGGTAGATTGATAGATAGAGATAGGTAGATAGGTAGATAGATAGATACAGATAGGTAGGTAGGTAGATAGCTAGATAGAGATAGGTATGTATGTAGATAGATAGATAGAGATAGGTAGGTAGGTAGATAGATAGATAGAGATAGGTAGGTAGGTAGTTAGATAAATAGAGATAGGTAGGTAGGTAGATTGATAGAGATAGGTAGGTAGGTAGATAGATAGATACAGATAGGTAGGTAGGTAGATAGATAGATACAGATAGGTAGGTAGGTAGATAGATAGATAGAGATAGGTAGGTAGGTAGATAGATAGATAGAGATAGGTAGGTATGTAGATTGATAGATAGAGATAGGTAGGTAGGTAGATAGATAGATAGAAATAGGTAGGTAGGTAGATAGATAGATAGAGATAGGTAGGTACATAGATAGATAGATAGAGATAGGTAGGTAGGTAGGTAGGTAGGTAGATAGAGATAGGTAGGTAGGTAGATAGATAGATACAGATAGGTAGGTAGGTAGATAGCTAGATAGAGATAGGTATGTAGGTAGATAGATAGATAGAGATAGGTAGGTAGGTAGATAGATAGATAGAGATAGGTAGGTAGGTAGATAGATAGAGATAGGTAGGTACGTAGATAGATAGATAGAGATAGGTAGGTAGGTAGGTAGGTAGGTAGATAGAGATAGGTAGGTAGGTAGATAGATAGAAAGAGATAGGTAGGTAGGTAGATAGATAGAGATAGGTAGGTAGGTAGATTGATAGATAGAGATAGGTAGATAGGTAGATAGATAGATACAGATAGGTAGGTAGGTAGATAGATAGATAGAGATAGGTAGGTAGGTAGGTAGATTGATAGATACAGATAGGTAGGTAGGTAGATAGATAGAGATAGGTAGGTAGGTAGATAGATAGATAGAGATAGATAGGTAGGTAGGTAGATTGATAGAGACAGATAGGTAGGTAGGTAGGTAGATAGATAGAGATAGGTAGGTAGGTAGATAGATAGAGATAGGTAGGTAGGTAGATTGATAGATAGCGATAGGTAGGAAGGTAGATTGATAGATAGAGATAGGTAGGTAGGTAGATTGATAGATAGAGATAGGTAGATAGGTAGATATTTAGATACAGATAGGTAGGTAGGTAGATTGATAGATAGAGATAGGTAGGTAGGTAGATATATAGATACAGATATGTAGGTAGGTAGATAGATAGATAGAGATAGGTAGGTAGGTAGATTGATAGATACAGATAGGTAGGTAGGTAGATAGATAGATACAGATAGGTAGGTAGGTAGATTGATAGATACAGATAGGTAGGTAGGTAGATTGATAGATAGAGATAGGTAGGTAGGTAGATTGATAGATAGAGATAGGTAGGTAGGTAGATAGATAGATAGAGATAGGTAGGTAGGTAGATAGATAGATAGAGATAGGTAGGTAGGTAGATTGATAGATAGAGATAGGTAGGTAGGTAGGTAGATAGATAGAGATAGATAGATAGATAGATAGATAGATAGATAGATAGATAGATAGATAGATAGATAGATAGAGATAGGTAGGTAGGTAGATAGATAGAGATAGGTAGGTAGGTAGATTGATAGATAGCGATAGGTAGGAATGTAGATTGATAGATAGAGATAGGTAGGTAGGTAGATTGATAGATATAGATAGGTAGGTAGGTAGATAGATAGATACAGATAGGTAGGTAGGTAGATTGATAGATAGAGATAGGTAGGTAGGTAGATATATAGATGCAGATATGTAGGTAGGTAGATAGATAGATAGAGATAGGTAGGTAGGTAGATTGATAGATACAGATAGGTAGGTAGGTAGATAGATAAATACAGATAGGTAGGTAGGTAGGTAGATAGATAGAGATAGGTAGGTAGGTAGATTGATAGATACAGATAGGTAGGTAGGTAGATTGATAGATAGAGATAGGTAGGTAGGTAGATAGATAGATAGAGATAGGTAGGTAGGTAGGTAGGTAGGTAGGTAGGTAGATAGATAGAGATAGGTGGGTAGGTAGATAGATAGATAGAGATAGGTAGGTAGGTAGATAGATAGATAGAGATAGGTAGGTAGGTAGATAGATAGATAGAGATAGGTAGGTACGTAGATAGATAGATAGAGATAGGTAGGTAGGTAGGTAGGTAGGTAGATAGAGATAGGTAGGTAGGTAGATAGATAGATACAGATAGGTAGGTAGGTAGATAGCTAGATAGAGATAGGTGTGTAGGTAGATAGATAGATAGAGATAGGTAGGTAGGTAGATAGATAGATAGAGATAGGTAGGTAGGTAGATAGATAGAGATAGGTAGGTACGTAGATACATAGATAGAGATAGGTAGGTAGGTAGGTAGGTAGGTAGATAGAGATAGGTAGGTAGGTAGATAGATAGATAGAGATAGGTAGGTAGGTAGATACATAGATAGAGATAGGTAGGTAGGTAGATTGATAGATAGAGATAGGTAGATAGGTAGATAGATAGATACAGATAGGTAGGTAGGTAGATAGCTAGATAGAGATAGGTATGTATGTAGATAGATAGATAGAGATAGGTAGGTAGGTAGATAGATAAAGATAGGTAGGTAGGTAGATAGATAGATAGAGATAGGTAGGTAGGTAGATAGATAGAGATAGGTAGGTAGGTAGATTGATAGATAGCGATAGGTAGGAATGTAGATTGATAGATAGAGATAGGTAGGTAGGTAGATTGATAGATATAGATAGGTAGGTAGGTAGATAGATAGATACAGATAGGTAGGTAGGTAGATAGATAGATAGAGATAGGTAGGTAGGTAGATATATAGATGCAGATATGTAGGTAGGTAGATAGATAGATAGAGATAGGTAGGTAGGTAGATTGATAGATACAGATAGGTAGGTAGGTAGATAGATAAATACAGATAGGTAGGTAGGTAGGTAGATAGATACAGATATGTAGGTAGGAAATAGATAGATAGAGATAGGTAGGTAGGTAGATTGATAGATAGAGATAGGTAGGTAGGTAGGTAGATAGATAGAGATAGGTAGGTAGGTAGATAGATGGATAGAGATAGGTAGGTAGGTAGATTGATAGATACAGATAGGTAGGTAGGTAGATTGATAGATAGAGATAGGTAGGTAGGTAGATAGATAGATAGATAGAGATTTGTAGGTAGATAGATAGATAGATAGAGGTAGGTAGGTAAGTAGATAGATAGATAGAGATAGATAGGTAGGTAGGTAGATTGACAGAGACAGATAGGTAGGTAGGTAGATAGATAGATAGAGATAGGTAGGTAGATAGATAGATAGATAGAGATAGGTAGGTAGGTAGATTGATAGATAGAGATAGGTAGGTAGGTAGGTAGATAGATAGAGATAGGTAGGTAGGTAGATAGATAGATACAGATAGGTAGGTAGGTAGATAGATAGATACAGATAGGTAGGTAGGTAGATAGATAGATAGAGATAGGTAGGTAGGTAGGTAGATAGATAGAGATAGGTAGGTATGTAGATTGATAGATAGAGATAGGTAGGTAGGTAGGTAGATAAATAGAGATAGGTAGGTAGGTAGATTGATAGAGATAGGTAGGTAGGTAGATAGATAGATAGAGATAGGTAGGTAGGTAGGTAGATTGATAGAGACAGATAGGTAGGTAGGTAGATAGATAGATAGAGATAGGTAGGTAGGTAGATAGATAGAGAAAGGTAGGTAGGTAGATTGATAGATAGCGATAGGTAGGAAGGTAGATTGATAGATAGAGATAGGTAGGTAGGTAGATTGATAGATATAGATAGGTAGGTAGGTAGATAGATAGATACAGATAGGTAGGTAGATTGATAGATAGAGATAGGTAGGTAGGTAGATATATAGATACAGATATGTAGGTAGGTAGATAGATAGATAGAGATAGGTAGGTAGGTAGATAGATACAGATAGGTAGGTAGGTAGATAGATACAGATAGGTAGGTAGGTAGATAGATACAGATATGTAGGTAGGAAATAGATAGATAGAGATAGGTAGGTAGGTAGATTGATAGATAGAGATATGTAGGTAGGTAGGTAGATAGATAGAGATAGGTAGGTAGGTAGATAGATAGATAGAGATAGGTAGGTAGGTAGGTTGATAGATACAGATAGGTAGGTAGGTAGATTGATAGATAGAGATAGGTAGGTAGGTAGATAGATAGATAGATAGATAGAGATAGGTAGGTAGGTAGATTGATAGATAGAGATACGTAGGTAGGTAGATAGATAGATAGAGATAGGTAGGTAGGTAGATAGATAGATAGAGATAGGTAGGTAGGTAGATAGATAGATAGATAGATATAGGTAGGTAGGTAGATAGATAGATAGAGATAGGTAGGTAGGTAGATAGATAGATAGAGATAGGTAGCTAAGTAGATAGATAGATAGATTTAGATAGGTAGGTAGGTAGATTGATAGAGACAGATAGGTAGGTAGGTAGATAGATAAATAGAGATAGGTAGGTAGATAGATAGATAGAGATAGGTAGGTAGGTAGATAGATAGAGATAGGTAGGTAGGTAGATTGATAGATAGAGATAGGTAGGTAGGTAGATAGATAGAGATAGGTAGGTAGGTAGATTGATAGATAGAGATAGGTAGGAAGGTAGATTGATAGATAGAGATAGGTAGGTAGGTAGATTGATAGATATAGACAGGTAGGTAGGTAGGTAGATAGATAGATACAGATAGGTAGGTAGGTAGATTGATAGATAGAGATAGGTAGGTAGGTAGATATATAGATACAGATATGTAGGTAGTTGGTAGATAGATAGAGATAGGTAGGTAGGTAGATTGATAGATACAGATAGGTAGGTAGGTAGATAGATAGATACAGATAGGTAGGTAGGTAGGTAGATAGATACAGATATGTAGGTAGGAAATAGATATATAGAGATAGGTAGGTAGGTAGATTGATAGATAGAGATAGGTAGGTAGGTAGATAGATAGAGATAGGTAGGTAGGTAGATAGATAGATAGAGATAGGTAGGTAGGTAGATTGATAGATACAGATAGGTAGGTAGGTAGATTGATAGATAGAGATAGGTAGGTAGGTAGATAGATAGATAGAGATAGGTAGGTAGGTAGATTGATAGATAGAGATAGGTAGGTAGGTAGATAGATAGATAGAGATAGGTAGGTAGGTAGATAGATAGATAGAGATAGGCAGGTATGTAGATTGATAGATAGAGATTGGTAGATAGGTAGGTAGCTAAATAGAGATAGGTAGGTAGGTAGATTGATAGAGATAGGTAGGTACGTAGATAGATAGATAGAGATAGGTAGGTAGGTAGATAGATAGATAGAGATAGGTAGGTAGGTAGATAGATAGATACAGATAGGTAGGTAGGTAGATAGATAGATAGAGATAGGTAGGTAGGTAGATAGATAGATAGAGATAGGTAGGTACGTAGATAGATAGATAGAGATAGGTAGGTAGGTAGGTAGGTAGATTGATAGAGACAGATAGGTAGGTAGGTAGATAGATAGATACAGATAGGTAGGTAGGTAGATAGCTAGATAGAGATAGGTATGTAGGTAGATAGATAGATAGAGATAGGTAGGTAGGTAGATAGATAGATAGATAGAGATAGGTAGGTAGGTAGATTGATAGATACAGAAAGGTAGGTAGGTAGATAGATAGATAGAGATAGGTAGGTAGGTAGATTGATAGATACAGATAGGTAGGTAGGTAGATAGATAGATAGAGATAGGTAGGTAAGTAGATAGATAGATATAGATAGATAGGTAGGTAGGTAGATTGATAGAGACAGATAGGTAGGTAGGTAGGTAGATAGATAGATAGAGATAGGTAGGTAGGTAGATTGATAGATAGAGATAGGTAGGTAGGTAGATTGATAGATAGAGATAGGTAGGTAGGTAGGTAGATAGATAGAGATAGGTAGGTAGGTAGATAGATAGATACAGATAGGTAGGTAGGTAGATAGATAGATAGAGATAGATAGGTAGGTAGGTAGATATATAGATACAGATATGTAGGTAGGTAGATAGATGGATAGAGATAGATAGGTAGGTAGATTGATAGAGATAGGTAGGTAGGTAGGTAGATAGATAGAGATCGGTAGGTAGGTAGATTGATAGATAGAGATAGGTAGGTAGGTAGATAGATAGATAAGGTAGATAGGTAGATAGATAGATACAGATAGGTAGGTAGGTAGATAGATAGATACAGATAGGTAGGTAGGTAGATAGATAGATAGAGATAGGTAGGTAGGTAGATTGATAGATACAGATAGGTAGGTAGGTAGATAGATAGATAGATAGATAGATAGAGATAGGTATATAGGTAGATAGATAGATAGAGATAGATAGGTAGGTAGGTAGATTGATACAGATAGGTAGGTAGGTAGATAGATAGATAGATAGAGATAGGTAGGTAGGTAGATAGATAGAGATAGGTAGGTAGGTAGATAGATAGATACAGATAGGTAGGTAGGTAGATTGATAGATAGAGATAGGTAGGTAGGTAGATTGATAGATACAGATATGTAGGTAGGTAGATAGATAGATACAGATAGGTAGGTAGGTAGGTAGGTAGATAGATAGAGATAGGTAGGTAGGTAGATTGATAGATACAGATAGGTAGGTAGGTAGATAGATAGATACAGATATGTAGGTAGGTAGATAGATAGATACAGATAGAGATAGGTAGGTAGGTAGATAGATAGATAGAGATAGGTAGGTAGGTAGATAGAGATAGGTAGGTAGGCATATAGATAGATAGATAGAGATAGATAGGTAGGTAGGTAGATTGATAGAGACAGATAGGTAGGTAGATAGATAGATAGAGATAGGTAGGTAGGTAGATAGATAGATAGAGATAGGAAGGTAGGTAGATTGATAGATACAAATAGGTAGGTAGGTAGATTGATAGATAGAGATAGGTAGGTAGGTAGGTAGATAGATAGAGATAGGTAGGTAGGTAGATAGATAGATACAGATAGGTAGGTAGGTAGATAGCTAGATAGAGATAGGTATGTAGGTAGATAGATAGATAGAGATAGATAGGTAGGTAGGTAGATATATAGATACAGATATGTAGGTAGGTAGATAGATAGAGATAGATAGGTAGGTAGATTGATAGAGATAGGTAGGTAGGTAGATAGGTAGATAGAGATAGGTAGGTAGGTAGATTGATAGATAGAGATAGGTAGGTAGGTAGATAGATAGATAGAGATAGGTAGGTATGTAGATTGATAGATAGAGATTGGTAGGTAGGTAGGTAGATAAATAGAGATAGGTAGGTAGGTAGATTGATAGAGATAGGTAGGTACGTAGATAGATAGATAGAGATAGGTAGGTAGGTAGATAGATAGATAGAGATAGGTAGGTAGGTAGATAGATAGATACAGATAGGTAGGTAGGTAGATAGATAGATAGAGATAGGTAGGTAGGTAGATAGATAGATAGAGATAGGTAGGTACGTAGATAGATAGATAGAGATAGGTAGGTAGGTAGGTAGGTAGATTGATAGAGACAGATAGGTAGGTAGGTAGATAGATAGATACAGATAGGTAGGTAGGTAGATAGCTAGATAGAGATAGGTATGTAGGTAGATAGATAGATAGAGATAGGTAGGTAGGTAGATAGATAGATAGATAGAGATAGGTAGGTAGGTAGATTGATAGATACAGATAGGTAGGTAGGTAGATAGATAGATAGAGATAGGTAGGTAGGTAGATTGATAGATACAGATAGGTAGGTAGGTAGATAGATAGATAGAGATAGGTAGGTAAGTAGATAGATAGATATAGATAGATAGGTAGGTAGGTAGATTGATAGAGACAGATAGGTAGGTAGGTAGATAGATAGATAGAGATAGGTAGGTAGGTAGATTGATAGATAGAGATAGGTAGGTAGGTAGATTGATAGATAGAGATAGGTAGGTAGGTAGGTAGATAGATAGAGATAGGTAGGTAGGTAGATAGATAGATACAGATAGGTAGGTAGGTAGATAGATAGATAGAGATAGATAGGTAGGTAGGTAGATATATAGATACAGATATGTAGGTAGGTAGATAGATGGATAGAGATAGATAGGTAGGTAGATTGATAGAGATAGGTAGGTAGGTAGGTAGATAGATAGAGATCGGTAGGTAGGTAGATTGATAGATAGAGATAGGTAGGTAGGTAGATAGATAGATAAGGTAGATAGGTAGATAGATAGATACAGATATGTAGGTAGGTAGATAGATAGATACAGATAGGTAGGTAGGTAGATAGATAGATAGAGATAGGTAGGTAGGTAGATTGATAGATACAGATAGGTAGGTAGGTAGATAGATAGATAGAGATAGGTATGTAGGTAGATAGATGGATAGAGATAGATAGGTAGGTAGGTAGATTGATACAGATAGGTAGGTAGGTAGATAGATAGATAGATAGAGATAGGTAGGTAGGTAGATAGATAGAGATAGGTAGGTAGGTAGATAGATAGATACAGATAGGTAGGTAGGTAGATTGATAGATAGAGATAGGTAGGTAGGTAGATTGATAGATACAGATATGTAGGTAGGTAGATAGATAGATACAGATAGGTAGGTAGGTAGGTAGGTAGATAGATAGAGATAGGTAGGTAGGTAGATTGATAGATACAGATAGGTAGGTAGGTAGATAGATAGATACAGATATGTAGGTAGGTAGATAGATAGATACAGATAGAGATAGGTAGGTAGGTAGATAGATAGATAGAGATAGGTAGGTAGGTAGATAGAGATAGGTAGGTAGGCATATAGATAGATAGATAGAGATAGATAGGTAGGTAGGTAGATTGATAGAGACAGATAGGTAGGTAGATAGATAGATAGAGATAGGTAGTTAGGTAGATAGATAGATAGAGATAGGTAGGTAGGTAGATTGATAGATACAAATAGGTAGGTAGGTAGATTGATAGATAGAGATAGGTAGGTAGGTAGGTAGATAGATAGAGATAGGTAGGTAGGTAGATAGATAGATACAGATAGGTAGGTAGGTAGATAGCTAGATAGAGATAGGTATGTAGGTAGATAGATAGATAGAGATAGATAGGTAGGTAGGTAGATATATAGATACAGATATGTAGGTAGGTAGATAGATAGAGATAGATAGGTAGGTAGATTGATAGAGATAGGTAGGTAGGTAGATAGGTAGATAGAGATAGGTAGGTAGGTAGATTGATAGATAGAGATAGGTAGGTAGGTAGATAGATAGATAGAGATAGGTAGGTAGGTAGATTGATAGATAGAGATAGGTAGATAGGTAGATAGATAGATACAGATAGGTAGGTAGGTAGATAGCTAGATAGAGATAGGTATGTAGGTAGATAGATAGATAGAGATAGGTAGGTAGGTAGATAGATAGATAGAGATAGGTAGGTAGGTAGATTGATAGATACAGATAGGTAGGTAGGTAGATAGATAGATAGAGATAGGTAGGTAGGTAGATTGATAGATACAGATAGGTAGGAAGGTAGATAGATAGAGATAGGTAGGTAGGTAGATAGATAGATAGAGATAGATGGGTAGGTAGGTAGATTGATAGAGACAGATAGGTAGGTAGATAGATAGATAGAGATAGGTAGGTAGGTAGATTGATAGATAGAGATAGGTAGGTAGGTAGATTGATAGATAGAGATAGGTAGGTAGGTAGGTAGATAGATAGAGATAGGTAGGTAGGTAGATAGATACAGATAGGTAGGTAGGTAGATAGATAGATAGAGATAGATAGGTAGGTAGGTAGATATATAGATACAATATGTTGGTAGGTAGATAGATAGATAGAGATAGATAGGTAGGTAGATTGATAGAGATAGTTAGGTAGGTAGATAGATAGAGATAGGTAGGTAGGTAGATTGATAGAGATAGGTAGGTATGTAGATAGGTAGATAGAGATAGGTAGATAGATAGATACAGATAGGTAGGTAGGTAGATAGATAGATACAGATAGGTAGGTAGGTAGATAGATAGATAGAGATAGGTAGGTAGGTAGATTGATAGATAGAGATAGGTAGATAGGTAGATAGATAGATACAGATAGGTAGGTAGGTAGATAGCTAGATAGAGATAGGTATGTAGGTAGATAGATAGATAGAGATAGGTAGGTAGGTAGATAGATAGATAGAGATAGGTAGGTAGGTAGATTGATAGATACAGATAGGTAGGTAGGTAGATAGATAGATAGAGATAGGTAGGTAGGTAGATTGATAGATACAGATAGGTAGGAAGGTAGATAGATAGAGATAGGTATGTAGGTAGATAGATAGATAGAGATAGATAGGTAGGTAGGTAGATATATAGATACAGATATGTAGGTAGGTAGATAGATAGAGATAGATAGGTAGGTAGATTGATAGAGATAGGTAGGTAGGTAGCTAGGTAGATAGAGATAGGTAGGTAGGTAGATTGATAGATAGAGATAGGTAGGTAGGTAGATAGATAGATAGATAGAGATAGGTAGGTAGGTAGATTGATAGATAGAGATAGGTAGATAGGTAGATAGATAGATACAGATAGGTAGGTAGGTAGATAGCTAGATAGAGATAGGTATGTAGGTAGATAGATAGATAGAGATAGGTAGGTAGGTAGATAGATAGATAGAGATAGGTAGGTAGGTAGATTGATAGATACAGATAGGTAGGTAGGTAGGTAGATAGATAGAGATAGGTAGGTAGGTAGATAGATAGATACAGATAGGTAGGTAGGTAGATAGATAGATAGAGATAGATAGGTAGGTAGGTAGATATATAGATACAGATATGTAGGTAGGTAGATAGATAGATAGAGATAGATAGGTAGGTAGGTAGGTAGATAGATAGATAGATAGATAGATAGATAGATAGATAGATAGATAGATAGATAGATAGATAGATAGATAGAGATAGGTAGGTAGGTAGATAGATAGATACAGATAGGTAGGTAGGTAGGTAGATAGATAGATACAGATAGGTAGGTAGGTAGATAGATAGATAGAGATAGGTAGGTAGGTAGATAGATAGATAGAGATAGGTAGGAAGGTAGATAGATAGAGATAGGTAGGTAGGTAGGTAGATAGATAGATAGAGATAGATAGGTAGGTAGGTAGATTGATAGAGACAGATAGGTAGGTAGGTAGATAGATAGAGATAGGTAGGTAGGTAGATAGATAGATACAGATAGGTAGGTAGGTAGATAGATAGATACAGATAGGTAGGTAGGTAGATAGATAGATAGAGATAGGTAGGTAGGTAGATAGATAGATACAGATAGGTAGGTAGGTAGATAGATAGATAGAGATAGGTAGGTAGGTAGATAGATAGATAGAGATAGGTAGGTACATAGATAGATAGATAGAGATAGGTAGGTAGGTAGATAGATAGATAGATAGATAGATAGATAGATAGATAGATAGATAGATAGATAGATAGATAGATAGATAGATAGATAGATAGATAGATAGATAGAGATAGTTAGGTAGGTAGATAGATAGATACAGATAGGTAGGTAGGTAGATAGATAGATAGAGATAGGTAGGTAGGTAGATAGATAGATAGAGATAGGTAGGTAGGTAGATAGATAGAGATAGGTAGGTAGGTAGATTGATAGATACAGATAGGTAGGTAGGTAGATAGATAGATAGAGATAGGTAGGTAGGTAGATAGATAGATAGAGATAGGTAGGTAGGTAGGTAGATTGATAGAGACAGATAGGTAGGTAGGTAGATAGATAGATAGAGATAGGTAGGTAGGTAGATAGATAGATAGAGATAGTTAGGTAGATAGATAGATAGATACAGATAGGTAGGTAGGTAGGTAGATAGATAGATAGAGATAGGTAGGTAGGTAGATAGATAGATAGAGATAGGTAGGTAGGTAGATAGATAGAGATAGGTAGGTAGGTAGATTGATAGATACAGATAGGTAGGTAGGTAGATAGATAGATAGAGATAGGTAGGTAGGTAGATTGATAGATAGAGATAGATAGGTAGGTAGGTAGATTGATAGAGATAGGTAGGTAGGTAGGTAGGTAGGTAGGTAGATAGATTGATAGAGATAGGTAGGTAGGTAGATTGATAGATACAGATAGGTAGGTAGGTAGATAGATAGATAGAGATAGGTAGGTAGGTAGATAGATAGATAGATAGAGATAGGTAGGTAGGTAGATTGATAGATAGAGATAGGTAGGTAGGTAGATAGATAGAGATAGGTAGGTAGGTAGATAGATAGATACAGATAGGTAGGTAGGTAGATAGATAGATAGAGATAGATAGGTAGGTAGGTAGATATATAGATACAGATATGTAGGTAGGTAGATAGATGGATAGAGATAGATAGGTAGGTAGATTGATAGAGATAGGTAGGTAGGTAGGTAGATAGATAGAGATCGGTAGGTAGGTAGATTGATAGATAGAGATAGGTAGGTAGGTAGATAGATAGATAAGGTAGATAGGTAGATAGATAGATACAGATATGTAGGTAGGTAGATAGATAGATACAGATAGGTAGGTAGGTAGATAGATAGATAGAGATAGGTAGGTAGGTAGATTGATAGATACAGATAGGTAGGTAGGTAGATAGATAGATAGAGATAGGTATGTAGGTAGATAGATAGATAGAGATAGATAGGTAGGTAGGTAGATTGATACAGATAGGTAGGTAGGTAGATAGATAGATAGATAGAGATAGGTAGGTAGGTAGATAGATAGAGATAGGTAGGTAGGTAGATAGATAGATACAGATAGGTAGGTAGGTAGATTGATAGATAGAGATAGGTAGGTAGGTAGATTGATAGATACAGATATGTAGGTAGGTAGATAGATAGATACAGATAGGTAGGTAGGTAGGTAGGTAGATAGATAGAGATAGGTAGGTAGGTAGATTGAGAGATACAGATAGGTAGGTAGGTAGATAGATAGATACAGATATGTAGGTAGGTAGATAGATAGATACAGATAGAGATAGGTAGGTAGGTAGATAGATAGATAGAGATAGGTAGGTAGGTAGATAGAGATAGGTAGGTAGGCATATAGATAGATAGATAGAGATAGATAGGTAGGTAGGTAGATTGATAGAGACAGATAGGTAGGTAGATAGATAGATAGAGATAGGTAGTTAGGTAGATAGATAGATAGAGATAGGTAGGTAGGTAGATTGATAGATACAAATAGGTAGGTAGGTAGATTGATAGATAGAGATAGGTAGGTAGGTAGGTAGATAGATAGAGATAGGTAGGTAGGTAGATAGATAGATACAGATAGGTAGGTAGGTAGATAGCTAGATAGAGATAGGTATGTAGGTAGATAGATAGATAGAGATAGATAGGTAGGTAGGTAGATATATAGATACAGATATGTAGGTAGGTAGATAGATAGAGATAGATAGGTAGGTAGATTGATAGAGATAGGTAGGTAGGTAGATAGGTAGATAGAGATAGGTAGGTAGGTAGATTGATAGATAGAGATAGGTAGGTAGGTAGATAGATAGATAGAGATAGGTAGGTAGGTAGATTGATAGATAGAGATAGGTAGATAGGTAGATAGATAGATACAGATAGGTAGGTAGGTAGATAGCTAGATAGAGATAGGTATGTAGGTAGATAGATAGATAGAGATAGGTAGGTAGGTAGATAGATAGATAGAGATAGGTAGGTAGGTAGATTGATAGATACAGATAGGTAGGTAGGTAGATAGATAGATAGAGATAGGTAGGTAGGTAGATTGATAGATACAGATAGGTAGGAAGGTAGATAGATAGAGATAGGTAGGTAGGTAGATAGATAGATAGATAGAGATAGATGGGTAGGTAGGTAGATTGATAGAGACAGATAGGTAGGTAGATAGATAGATAGAGATAGGTAGGTAGGTAGATTGATAGATAGAGATAGGTAGGTAGGTAGATTGATAGATAGAGATAGGTAGGTAGGTAGGTAGATAGATAGA
>JAKSXO010000400.1:0-45166 GCA_024509115.1 Crotalus helleri
CTCCAGCCAGGTCTTGCAAGGGATGGTAAAATAATAACAATAACAGGAAGAGGAGGAGGAGGAGGAGGAGAAGAGGTGGAGGATGCCATGGGTGAAAAAGAAGGAGAAGGAGGAGGAGGAGGAGGAGGAGGAAGAGATTCCCATGTCCCGATCTTCAGATTAATTCAGGATAGTATAACAATAATAATAATAATGAGGAGAAGGAGGAGGAGGAGGAAGAGGAAGAGAAGGAGAAGGAGAAACAGAAGGAGAAGAAGAAGAGGAGGAGGATGAGGAGGAGAAGGAGAAAGAGAAGGAGAAGAAGAGGAGGAGGAGAAAAAGAGGAGGAAGAGGAGAGGAGATGGAGGCGGAGGAGAGGAGGTGGAGGATGCCATGGGTGAAAAAGAAGAAGGAGGAGAAGGAGAAGAGGAGGAGGAAGAGGAGGGGGGGAGGTGGAGGATGCCATGGGTGAAAAAGAAGGAGGAGAAGGAGGAGTAGAAGGAGGAGAAGGAGAAGAAGAAGAAGAAGAAGAAGAAGAAGAAGAAGAAGAAGAAAAGAAGAAGAAGAAGAAGAAGAAGAAGAAGAAGAAGAAGAAGAAGAAGAAGAAGAAGAAGAAGAAGAAGAAGATTGCTATCATTTTATGCTCTTTGGCATTTCTCCGTGCGCTGCCTCCAAGGGCCACGGGGATGGCAATCTGTGGTTCTCCTACTTTCCAAGAACGAGCTGAGCTACGCCACCAGCCTGACCCCAGAGCCCTCCGCTGCTCTTCCCCTCTTCTACCAGCACCTCCAGGAAAAACAAGGGCAACGAATCTATGGGCCTCCCTACCCAGGCCGCTGCCTTAGGACCCAGGGAAGCATGATGTGACACCAGTTTAGGCGACCAAACCGCCGCCTCCTTTTTTGAATGCCGTCTAAAAATCAGATGGCCTGCTTGGAATGTCTCATT
The DNA here is from genome assembly GCA_024509115.1 of Crotalus helleri. Taxonomy (NCBI): domain Eukaryota; kingdom Metazoa; phylum Chordata; class Lepidosauria; order Squamata; family Viperidae; genus Crotalus; species Crotalus helleri. Next base: position 928 of record JAKSXO010000400.1, read on the forward strand.
TGTATGCAAAGAATGCGCTCTAGGAGAAAAAGCACGCAAAAATAAAGGCAGTCACTAAATGGAAGCCCGGATGCTTATAGGCAGGCAGTTGATTACAGCTTCCCTTTTTCCCCCCTGGCTTCTGAATGGGCTCCTTTCGTTATCCTCGGAGGCTTCAGCGCCTCTTCAAATGAGACATCTGCTCACGGAAGGTCTTCAGCCTGGGAGAGACACCACGGCCTGGTGCAATTTTGTCCCTCCGGTTCCTAAAATTAAGACGCGTCGCATTGCACAGCAGGAGATGGAGAGAAAGACAAAAACATAGCAGAAGGGAACGTGGAGGTCTTCTAGTCCAGCCCCCAGCTCCAGCAGGAGATACTATGTCGTCCGAGGCAGATGGCCGTCCAATCTCTTCTTAAAAACTTGCAGCATTGGAGCACCCACCACTTCAGAGGGAAGCCATCCGGATGATTAATTGTTCTCCCTGTCAGGAAGTTTCTCCTTAGTTCCAGGTTGCTTCTCTCCTTGATTAAGTTTCCATCCCTTGTTTCTTTTCGTGCTTTGGAGAATTGGTTGACGCCCCTCTTCTTTGGGGCAGCCCCTCCAATAGTGGAAGACTGCTGTGTCATCCCTGATCCTTCTTTTCATCAGACTGGACATACACTGTTGAAACAAACTCCACAAAAGTTGACTGGATTGTTCTTAAAATTATGGACTCGGGGCCATCTCCACCTCCAGGCTGGGAGAGCATGAAGTCAGCCATGGGCTGGCGACACCCCAGCTGTACCTCTTGGTAGGAAATGTGGTTCAAGCACTTGGAAGCCATCAAGAATGAACTGAAGACTAAAACCCACCAACATCAGGTGGCTTTGGGTCTGTGGATCAAACCTTGCAAACAAGATGAAGGGCAGAATAGGACAAGGAACAATTCGTCCGCCGAATTGGCACCAAGAAGCAGCTGCAGGCTGGATGGGAATGGAGCTCCTGAACGTCACTTCTCCCGTGACGTTTTTCCACCATGATTCTAGACCAGCGGTTCTCAACCTGTGGGTCGGGACCCCATTTGGGGTCGAACGACCATTTCACGGGAGTCGCCGAACAACGCAGTCCGCCATTTTGTTTCCCCTTTTTCCTTGGCTGTGCTACTCCCTTTTATTCTATTGGCTTTTGAAAGCCAATAGAATTAGACTCTCTTGAATAGAGTCTAATTCTATTGGCTTTCAAAAGCCAACAGGAATTGTCCAGGCTGTCTCTGCCCTGCTGAGCCCGCCAAAAGTCCCATTCTGCAAATGGTGCTGCACCAGTTGAGTAGTCCTCGACTTACGACCGGTTGGGGGTCGCGGCATTAAAAAGGTTGAGAACCACTGTTCTAGAAGGCCTCAAAGTCGGGCAGTAAATAGGCTGTCTTGAATACGTCGAATGTGCCTGGAGCTTTTGCTGGAAATTAAGCCTCTCCATCCTTCATCTCTGATTCAGAGGAGCATTGCAAGAGGTTGATTTATACCTGCAAAATCTGCATATAGGTGTACTTTGGCCAAGTGGGGCTTTCAGTTACGAGAGATGAGTTGCAGTTTATTGATTTGACAAGCCATTAGCTGCAGAGAGAGCGGTCCAGTTTGCTGATGCAGACAAATCAAGCCAGCCATTTAAAAACCTTCCCTTGCCTCCGAGTAAAACTTCAAATAGCCTTGCCCTCCGAGACCCGATGGGAAGAACTCCGGCACCGGCATCAAATTATCAGAAAACGCTGACCTTACCACACATCGTTAAAAATGGCTTCCCGGCTTGACGTTGAGGATGTTTGCTTGCCCCTCGGAAGAGGGATTCACGTACATCTTGGGCCCAAATCTGTCAGGTTGGATTGGGACTTTCCTTCGGAAACGCGGATGGATTTGAAAGAAATGCCCAATGGGCAGAATTTACTAATGGATCCCGGGAACTTCTGTAAGCCAGTATGACTTCCCGTTGTGGGTCGAGTAACGGCTCTGTTAAGGATTTGACCAAGCAGGAGATGACTCCTGCTTTCTAACAAATAGGGTGAGGGGCTGAAAGAAGCTGGTTGACAGGACCCCCTGTCCAGCCCTGAAAGATCTTAGGAGACAATTCCAGAGGTCTTCTGCGGGATCTTCCAATTGAGTGAGGGTTACTGGGTGTCTTAATGGGACTGTCGGGTTCATGGTTTGCCTTTCTGAGGCCAGACTCAGATCTCATTTCAGCTACGTGAAGACCAAACCATCTAATCGATCCCCTGCCCTAAAGATCGACCATCTCTACCACCAAGTTCCCAAGATGCTGAGGTCTCCAAGATGTTTGTCCAAAGAGACTGCCTGCCCCGTGTCTTTTCTTCATCTTCACCTCCCCCACCCACCCTAGATTTCCCAAATGTCTTCAATGAATGTACTGTCTCTCCTTCCTCAGCTAATTTGGGCAATGTTCACACAGGCTAGAAGCTCAGATGCTTCTAGGGTTAAGCCATGGACCACCAGCAAGTTCATTCCCAAGCAAACAGGTTCTCCTGCTTGAGCAGGGGGCTGGACTAGAAGACCTCCAAGTCCCCTTCTAGCTCTGCTCTGCTCTGCTCTGCTCTGCTCTACTCTACTTTCTATTCCATTCCATATTCTATTCTATTCTATTCTATTCTATTCTATTCTATTCTATTCTATTCTATTCTATTCTATTATTCTATTATTCTATTCTACTCTACTCTATTCTATTCTAGTCCATTCCATTGTACTCTACTCTCTATTCTATTCTATTCTATTCTATTCTATTCTATTCTATTCTTCTACTCTACTCTACTCTATTCTATTCTTCTATTCTATTCTTCTATTCTATTCTACTCTACTCTATTCTATTCCATTCTATTCTTCTATTCTATTATTCTATTCTATTCTATTATTCTATTCTACTCTACTCTACTCTACTCTACTCTATTCCGTTCCATTGTACTCTACTCTCCTATTCTATTCTATTCTATTCTATTCTATTCTATTCTATTCTATTCTATTCTATTCTATTCTATTCTATTCTATTCTATTCTATTCTATGGTTCTATTCTATTCATGGTTATCTCAAAGGTGTTTTTTCACGAGGCAACTAAACTTTCTTCAGTTTTTTTCCTTTTTTCTTTGAAGATGTTTCTCTTCTCATTCAGCTGAAGAAGCGTCTTGGATGAAAAGTGAAACGTCTTCAAAAAAAAAGAAAGAAAGAAACCCCAAGAAAGTTCAGTTGCCTCGTGAAAAAAACATCTTTGAGATCCCCTCTTGAGTGTCTCCACTCATCTCGGTTGGCCTTGACCCAACAAGACAATCCTTCAGTAAAATTTTCAGCCCTGGCCCAGCTCCCCTTTTGTTCACAAAGATCTAGGTCAAAATCTTCACTCTGGCCAAACAAGGACATGGTTGAGTTATGCGGGAGGCCTTAATTAAATCAAAAAGTAGAGAGGGGGAAAAAAAATCCTGCACAAGGCATTGGAGGGGAACGTGCTAATTATCCCCGTATCATCTCCGTACGTTTTTCTCTTCACAGCCCGGCTAATGCAATATTCACAACTTAACATCTGGTTTCCCGGTGAGGTTGACATGGGTAGATCTGTAGCTGCCTTGAGGCATCTTACACGGGTGGGAAGATCTTGATTCCCTTGTCACCCTGAGCGCTCCGGTTTCACCCACCCTTGATTCTAACCAGTGTGGACATCTTGGCTGAGTTCCATCCCACACCATCTGGGGAAGCCTCTCCTCCCCGCAGCTTGCTTTGGCTGAAAATTAGCACCGTCACGCTGCGGACCCCCATCCCCGTTTTTGATCTGTCCACCTTCGCTTTTCCATCCCCTTCCACTTGGCGCCTCTCGGAAGCCAGCTCAGATGCAACCTCCTCAGCTCGCCACGGGACAATTCAACCATTCGATTTAATCATTGAAAGTAATTAAAAAATAATTATTTTGCTCTTTGTCGTCCACCTTTCATTTCGTCCCTCCTTTGGCATGCTTTCTTTTAACGATTCTACGCCACCATTTCTTCGATATTGATGTAACTCTTGAGCCATGAGTTGACCGTGGAGAATAGGCCATGTTGAGTTGGCTGGGGCAACTTAGCTGTGGCGAGTTGTCCTAGACCAGGGGTAGGCAACCTTGGCTCTTTTATGACTCGTGGACTTCAACTCCCAGAATTCTTGAGCCAGCCATGCTGAGGGGAAAGGGAGAGGTTTCCAAGCTGAGCCATGCTGGCTCAGGAATTCTGGGTGTTGAAGTCCACCGGTCATAAAAGAGCCAAGGTTCCCCACCCCTGATCTAGACCATGATTTGATGAGTTTAGATCAGGAATAGGCAGCCTTGGCTCTTTTATAACTTGTGGACTTCAACTCCCATAGTTCCTGAGCCAGCCATGCTGAGGGGAAAGGGAGAGGTTTCCAAGCTGAGCCATGCTGGCTCAGGAATTCTGGGAGTTGAAGTCCATGAGTCATAAAAGAGCCAAGGTTGCCAACCCCTGGCCTAGACGATGCTGCGGGGCGCGGGCAGAGGGTGTGGCCGTCACGATGCTGCTGGGTGATCTGCTGTGGGTGGCCCTGCAGGAAGGCGGGGGCGGTTTTTGGGCACTCAGTCTATAAAAGGTTCGCCATCACTGTCCTAGACCCTCCTCAGTGGGCAACTGGCGCTGATGGAAGGTTGCAGTGTTTCCTTCTTTGAAAAGCGGGAAAAATCACCAATTCTCCATTTCAGGACGGTTACAGTCCTGATGTGCTCTGAGCTTGGTGGGCTTTCCTGCAGTCCATTGATGAGGTTGTCTAGCCTAGCCACTAAACATCTGCAGGAGAACCCTCAAGCTCACAAGAACACCAAGAAGTACACAATCCTGAGCTATTCTCTCTTCTCTACTATTGAAGATACGTCTGTTTCAGCTTCCACTGGCGGGGGGGGGGGGGAAGGAGTGGTGGTTATCTTAGGCCAAATAACAACGACAAAAGTTGTGTGTGTGTGTGTGTGCACTCTCCTTGAACTAGACCTCAGTGGACCTCATTTCCTGAGAGACTCCTGCAATCAGGCAACTGAACTTTTTACAATAATAGGTTAGGAGCACAATGCATTCTTGACATCCTGACTGCCTCTGAAACAGAATTTAGATTTTTAGAATTGAATTGGGAAGTTTGCCAAGGCATCTGATTCTGTTCACCATCCTGAAATTAACTCCCAGGTCATGCAGGAATCAGCAGCTCTTTTGCCAAACTCTGCCAGAGCAAATAAGCTATCATAAACGACCGTTGTTTATTTTTGCAAACAGCTTCGTCAACAGGCGTGAAATCAAAGATGGCTGCCGAAAGCCGTTGAAGCTGGAACCTTCTTCCGTCGTCTCAGGAAATAGTTTGGAAAAAAAAATACCTTTCAACGAGCATTAAAGTGTGGAGGGATTCTTACCTTCAAAAGGTCTATTTCTTTAATGCAATCTTGTCTCGCCTTGGCGTCCATCATCTCGAATATCTTCAGGAAAAGAGAAATTGCACATTGAAAGAAGAGAAGTTGCACGTTGAAAGACGAACACAAAACAGTCTCTTGCAGTTCTCACTCCCTTCATTTTAAAACCCACCCACTTCTCGCAGTTCTTCAGGCTTAAATAACACCCACAAATAAAGCAAAACAACAACAACAACAACTAGAGAACAATATAAAGAAGAATATAAAGAACTGCATGCTGTTAAAGAACAGCATGCATGTTTGTTACTTTCTCAGGTTCTCAGCCTGAAAAAGCAAAAACACGAAAATCCGAAGAACCGCCACCCATAGCTGACTGCAAATTTCGAGAAGATGCTAAATGCACCAAGAAAACATTTACAAATAAAGACCCTAGCAGGTTTTATCACATTAAAACGCTTTTCGGTTGACAAAATAAATTGCTTTTGTCAGCGTGTAACACGTAGTAATTGGAAAACAAAGGTTCTTAACGCCAAAATCCCTTTTTTAGAGCTCAGCTGACTATATTTTATGGAAGTGGATGGACCACACTCAGGTTTGTCCTCTACTTGTGGTGATTTGCTCAACGGCCTGTTCGAAGTTACAACAGTGATGAAAAAAGCGACTTACGACAGGTCCCCACACGTAGGACCATCACAGCGTCCCCTAGGGTCACAGGATCGGCAACCGGCAAGGAGAACAGGCCAGCCCAATTGGCCAATGGCGAATTCTCAGGGAGCGGTCCTTACTTATCCCAAAAGTGCTGTTTATCCAAAGGCAACTGGGCTTGAAAACATTTCGCTTCTCGTCCAAGAAGCTTCTTCGGTTCTGACTGAACGGTTGGAACGGAGGGATTTCTATTCAGTCAGAACTGAAGGAAGCTTCTAGGATGGGAAGCGAGACACCTTCAGAGTCCAGTTGCCTTTGGAAAAATAGAAACAAAATAAAATAAAAAGCACCTTTGGGACAGCCACCGACCTGGATGACTTGAGAATCTTCCGCAGACGTTCTTACCTGTACTTTTTTTAACGCCACCGGTTTTCGGTCCAGGAGACAAGTTGCCCGGTAGACCTCGCTAAATTGGCCTCGCCCAATTTTCTTCTCAATCTGAAAATCTGCTAAAGTGCAGCGATAGAGGTGTCTCTGCTTGAGAGAAGGAAAGGAGCAATTGCATCTGTGCATGTTTTATGTGGGACACAGCAAAAAGTGTTGTCTTCTTCGCTTGGGTTTTCCTTTGTCTAACAACCTCATGAAAAATATCATCTCTTGCTCTGCAGATGCCAAGATTCCCATGTCCCGATCTTCAGATTAATTCAGGATAGTATAATAACAATAATAACAATAATGAGGAGGAGGAGGAGGAGGAGGAGGAGGAGGAGGAGGAGAAGAAGAAGAAGAAGAAGAAGAAGAAGAAGAAGAAGAAGAAGAAGAAGAAGAAGAAGAAGAAGAAGAAGAAGAAGAGGAGAAGAAGAAGAGGAGGAAAAGAAGAAGAAGAAGAAGAAGAGGAGGAGGAGGAGGAGGAGGAGGAGAAGGAGGAGGAGGAGAGGAGAAGGAGAAGAAGAAGAAGAGGAGAAGAAGAAGAAAAAGAAGAGGAGGAGGAGGAGAAGGAGGAGGAGAAAACCGTGGCCTTTTAAAGCCTTCTTTAGCCAAATATTCCACTGCAAACAGCAAAGACACACCAGCACACATCTGATGGTTTCACATCCCACATTAATCCACATCTGTTTAACCCTGATTATTTGAACATTATCGGTGGTGGATATACAGAACACGGGCCAGACTTTGTGTAGTGTGTGAAGCCATGTTGTAAAGCAGGGAAGAAACATATTTTATGTGAAAGTTCTGTGAAAGTTACCCGTCAAACGGGTAGGAAGGCTAACAGGTCCCCAAACAATCAACAGATGGGGACAAATTAAAAAACAGAAGCAGAAGGATTTACTGCCATAAATGCCTATATATCAGTGTCTCCTTTGAAATTACGCCAGTCTCAGGAGTGAAATACACAGTGTAAATTTAAGTGTTTTTTGTTTTTTAAACTTAAGATGTTTACAGTGAAAGTTTAACTGAACACATCTCTGGGGAACAAGGGTTTCTTCAGAAGCCAGTTTTATCGCCTTGCTAGAATTAAATTTAACTCAAGCCAACATTAATCAAAATCCATTTGGTAGATTAATTGCAAGCCCTTTTTTAAAAAAGGAACCTCAATATGCTAAGGAAACAACCCTAATTTTATTTTATTTTTTGCAGCAAAACAATAAAAGGCAGGTTACATAAAGTTTCTCATTTGAGTTACTGACCGCCAGGAAAATGTTGACCTCCCTACACCAATACAAGGTTGGTAAGAAATGACACTGGCAGCAATTACATACCAGCCCATATATAGTTACGTCCTTGTTTTCTCTAATTAGAAGGTCCTGTTGTCCCAAAAGAAATCGGCGGGCTAAAAAAATTATATATAAACAGGAAAGGAGGAAGGTGCAGTTACTAACCCTCCTCTGAAATCTGGGAACAAGTTGTCCAAAAACTGTGACATGACTAAAAAAAAAAAAAAAAAACAAGCAAACTGGGTGACACCCAGCAAGTAATAGTAATAGTAGTAAAGTTGGAAGGGACCTTGGAGGTCATCTAGTCCAACCCCCTGCTCAGGGAGGAAACCCTACACCATTTCAGACAAGTGACTGTCCAGTCTCTTCTTAAAAACCTCCAGTGATGGAGCACCCACAACTTCTGGAGGCAACTTCTGTTCCACTGGTTAATTGTCCTCACTGTTAGGAAGTTTCTCCTTAGTTCTAGGTTGCTTCTCTCCTTGATTAGTTTCCACCCGTTGCTTCTTGTCCTGCCTTCAGGCGCTTTGGAAAATAGCTTGACTCCCTCTTCTTTGGGGCAGCCCCTGAGATATTGGAATACTGCTATCATGTCCCCCCTTGTCCTTCTCTTCGTTAAACTAGACATAGCCAATTCCAGCAACCGTTCCTTATATGTTTTAGCCTCCAGTCCCCTAATCATCTTTGTTGCTCTTCTCTGTACTCTTTCTAGAGTCTCAACATCTTTTTTACATCGTGGTGACCAAAACTGGATGCAGTATTCCAAGTGTGGCCTTACCAAGGCATTGAAGAGTGGTATTAATACTTCACGTGATCTTGATTCTATCCCTCTGTTTTCAAGCCTAATTTTTGTGGCTGTTGTGTTTAGCATCCCCGTCTCAACCCATTGTCAACCCCATCGTCTTCTCTCCTCAATTAACACTTTTTTTTCCCTTCCTTAATAAGAGCTTCGAAGCTAAAGAGTTGCTGGCTGCTTTTGCAAGAATTCCTTAAGGAAACCCATTCAAAAAAAAAATAGCCACGACTGACAATGGGATCTCCTACAGTCAAGCCAACGAAACCCCAGAATTACCGACCGACAATTACCCTTAACCATGTTATTACAAATAACAGCATGCCCTCCACAATGCCATGTGTGTGTCTGTTGTGTAAGAACACATCCTAATCTCGTTCGTGGAATAATTACACGGGTTCTGCCAAATGAGGCTGTAATTAACCCTAATTGCTCAAAACATAACTTGGCTAATTCAAGGAGATCAATTACTATTAAATGACTTAATAAGACAAATTGCTGCACTGCAGAAGGGGGCTGTGCACCGAATGCCCGCATTTGTAGGCAATTGATGGTTGGTACAAATTCCACAGTGAGCTGAAGTAACTCAGCTCCAAACTCTTGAGGGGCGCGTGGGCCTTACACAACCCCTCAGCAACGATGGCCTGACCAGTTCACACTCTGAAGGAAAACGAACACCGCTGCTTCTTCGAAGTCAATGCACAATTCTCCTGCTGTAACAACAACTGGATGACCTGTCACCCATCAAGCAATAGACCAGGGGTCTTCAAACTTGGCCCCTTCATGACTTGAGCACCTCAACTCCCAGAATTCCTGAGCCAGCATGGGGGAACTATGGCCCCTTTGTGACTTGCGGACCAATTCCCAGAATTCCTGAGCCAGCATGGGGGAACTATGGCGCCTTTGTGACGTGGACTTCAACTCCCAGAATTCCTCAGTCAGGCATGGTGGCTGAGGAATTCTGGAAGTTGAAGTCCACAAGTCATCAAAGGGCCAAGTTTGAGGACCCCTGTCTTAAATCTAACAAACAAAATGGAGGCTGGCTGAGGAATTCTGGGAGTTGAAGTCCACAAGTCATCAAAGGGCCAAGTTTGAAGACCCCTGTCTTAAATCTAATAACCAAAATGGAGGCTGGCTGAGGAATTCTGGGAGTTGAAGTCCACAAGTCATCAAAGGGCCAGGTTTGAAGACTCCTGTCTTAAATCTAACAAACAAAATGGAGGCTGGCTGAGGAATTCTGGGAGTTGAAGTCCACAAGTCATCAAAGGGCCAAGTTTGAAGACCCCTGTCTTAATTCTAACAACCAAAATGGAGGCTGGCTGAGGAATTCTGGGAGTTGAAGTCCACAAGTCATCAAAGGGCCAAGTTTGAAGACCCCTGCAATAGACCAGGCTAGAAAGGCGCAATTGCAAGTGTTGTGACTACCAAGGCCCAAAAGAGCTGCAAATGAAACACAGGGGAGAAGAACTGACTTTAGAGAAATGAAGAAAACGTGGTGGCCACTTCCACCGAGCTTGGCTGAAAATGAGAAGGAAAGCAGGTGGGAAAAGAACAAGCCCAACTCTTTCTAGGAAAACATCACAGCAAGGTAGTCCATGCAAGATGCTAAGGCAAAGTTGATGTGATACGTGATGGAGGAACTCTTGTTCAAATACAGGAAACCCAACGGTGCTTTTCCTAAAGCAACTGGACTTTCTTGGGTTTTTTTTTCCCCTTGAAAACGTTTCACTTCTCATCGAAGAAGCTTCTTCAGTTCTAGGAGTTCTTCCAAGAAGTTCTTCATGCAAGAACTGAAGGAGCTTCTTGGATGAGAAGTAAAACGTTTTCATGGGAAAATGCCAAGTTGCCCTTGGGACAACCACAGCCTGGATGACTGAGAATCTTCATAGACAATTTAGGAAACTGACCATTCTTCTCCTGGGGCAGGGAGAGAGAGGGGGGGAAGAGAGAGAGAGAGAGGAAGAAAGAGGAAGGGAGTGGGGAGAGAGAGAGAGAGGAAGAGAGAGAGAGAAAGAGGAAGAAAGAGGAAGAGGGAGAGGGAGAGAGAAAGAGAGAGAGAGGGGTCAAGAGAGGGAGAGAAAGAGAGAGGAAGAGAGAGAGGAAGAAAGGGAGATAAAGAGAGAGAGAACGAGAGGAAGAGAGAGAAAGAGGAAGAAAGAGGAAGAGAGAGGGAGGGAGGGAGAGAGAGAGAGAGAGAGAGAGAGAGAGAGGAAGAAAGAGGAAGAGAGGGAGGGGGAGAGAGAGAGAGAGGAAGAGAGAGAGAGAGAGGAAGAAAGAGGAAGGGAGTGGGGAGAGAGAGAGAGAGGAAGAGAGAGAGAGAAAGAGGAAGAAAGAGGAAGAGGGAGAGGGAGAGAGAAAGAGAGAGAGGGGGGTCAAGAGAGGGAGAGAAAGAGAGAGGAAGAGAGAGAGGAAGAAAGGGAGATAAAGAGAGAGAACGAGAGGAAGAGAGAGAAAGAGGAAGAAAGAGGAAGAGAGAGGGAGGGAGGGAGAGAGAGGAAGAGAGAGAGAGGAACAGAGAATGAGAGAGGAAGAACGAGAGAGGAAGAGAAAGAGAGAAAAGAGAGAGGAAGAGAGGGAGAGGGAGGGAGAGAGAGAGGAAGAGAGAGAGAGAAAGAAAGAAGAAGAGAGAGGAAGAGAGAGAGAGAGAGAGAGAGAGAGAGAGAGAGAGAGAGAGGAGAGGAGAGGAGAGAGAAGAGAGAGAGAGAGAGAACTACCAGTAACTTTGATCACTTGCAAGTTAGAGAGAGAGATAAAAATATAGGTGCTTAAATCCTAATTCTGAGGATCTTTTCGTTTTAGCTGCTGACCGGGGTGGCCTTCAAACCCATCGACCCAAAAGAGAATTCAAAACGGAGGGGCTTACTTGCGTGTCATGCTGATATTCTGAGCTTGCCACTTTGCACAGTAGGTTCTGGTCCCCCAGATGGTGTGGATGGTTGTGTTGTCCTTCCATTGTAACATGCCAAGCCGCGTCTTTCGGCTGTACTGAAACAAGAACGTCAAGATGTCAAAGAAAAGAGATTCCCAAGACTTGGGTGCAAATGAGCTGAAGGAGAGCATCAAAGCTGTCCTTTCCTTCTAGACCTTTCCTTGGCAAAGCGCTGGTGTTGAGTTCTTGGTGTTCTTGGAACTTTCCTACAGATGGTTCACAATCAGCCTAGGTCATACAATCAATGAAAGGATGATGTTACCTAGCTGGTATAATGAAGCGGCTTTTGGACAACATCTGAAGGACAACACAAAGAAATGTCTGCAGGAAAAGGAGTAGTAATGTTGGCCACAATGTCCGAAAACCATTAAGCTTGGAGAACATCAAGAACTCAACAATTCAACCTTAGCTCCACTGCTTTTCTACCAAAAGCTCTGATGAGCATCTAAACATCCTAAAATGTTCCTTATAAGGTCAGTAATAAGAACATTAGTTATATTCTTATTTTATTTCATAGACATTTTCTGTTTCTCATCCTAGTACATCACCATTTACTAATGGAGTATCCTTTATTGTCTCAAATCCATCGTCTATGTCAGTGTTTCTCAACCTTGACAATTTTAAGGCATGTGGACTTCAACTGGGAGTTGAAGTCCACATGCCTTAAAATTGTCAAGGTTGAGAAACACTTGTCTATGTTATCTGGGTTAAGCGATAATTCAGAGCTATTTCCTAATCTTAATTTTCAAGTAAGTAATAGGTGTATTTTAGAAATTATAATTTTTATGTAGTGAAATAAAGGACATTTGGGTTACCCGAAATTTAAATACTATGGATATTAAAGGTTAAATTGGAAAACTGTAATTAAAAATTAAAAATCAGGTAAAATTTAAATACAGGACAAGGATATGCATAAACATAAATACATTGGTAAATGTTTTAACTGAGCTTGTTAGAATTACAAACTTACTAGCTTAAATATGATATAGCAGATATTAAGGGTAATAGAGAAGGAATTTTTTGACGATGTAACCTGAGATATGTACTAAAGATTTTGTTATTGTACTATTGACTACCCAATCACCCCGCTGCTTTCTAAATACTTAAATGTAAATCTGGAAAACCAATAAAAACTTGTTATACCAAAAAAAAGACCATTAGTTCTCTTTCTTTTCTCAGTTCTGTTCGTTTGTGGTTGATAGGGACCCTCCATCAAGAACTTCGCAGAACGTAAGTCAAGGATGGGTGGGATAGCAGAACAGAGGAGGTAGCAAAATAAGAAATAAATTATTTCCCACTTCGAGGATGACAGCTAAGGGCTAAGAAAGCATCTCTCCAAAACAAATGGGCCAAGGAACTCGCAAACACAATATTAAAGCCATCACGCCTATCATGTCAATGAAGGGAAAAAAACCACCCTTAAATCTTTGCCGACTGCACAAATTAAAGGCCTTTGGCTGCAACTGGGACCATTTTGATTTTAGATCAGGCAGTCTGAAAGATGGAAAACCATCTTCTTGTCAGAAGGAAGGAGCAAAAGAGAGAAGGGAGGAAGAAGGGCTAAGGGAACCGTTCCGAAACACAACACAGCCAAAACAAGAATTAAGACCTGGTTCTGTACTTAGTAATAGTAGTAAAGTTGGTAGGGACCTTGGAAGCCATCTAGTCTAACCCCCTGCTCAGGCAGGAAACCCTACACCATTTCGGACAAATGGCTGTCCAGTCTCTTCTTAAAAACTTCCAGTGTTGGAGCATTTACTGCTTCTGGAGGCAGGCTGTTCCACTGATTAATTGTTCTCACTTTCAGGAAGTTTCTCCTTAGTTCTAGGTTGCTTCTCTCCTGGGTTAGTTTCCACCCGTTGCTTCTTGTCCTGCCTTCTGATGCTTTGGAAAATAGCTTGATTCCCTCTTCTTTATGGCAGCCCCTGAGATATTGGAATACTGCTATCATGTCCCAAAGCTGTTTTTTCAGGAGGCCACTGGACTTTCTTGTTTTGCTTTGAAGACGTTTCGCTTCCCATCCAAGAGGCTTCTTCAGCTCTTGACTGGATGGTGGGGAAGGGAAGGATTTATATACTCCTTGCAGACAGAAATAAATCCTTCCAGTCTCCACCATCCAGTCAGAGCTGAAGAAGCTTCTTGGATGTCTATGGAGATTCTCCGTCACCCAAGTCCTGGTTATCCCAAAGGTGTTTTTTCACGAGGCAACTGGACTTCCTTGTGACAGGTGAAAAAGCACCTTTGGGACAAGCTCCATGGATGGGAAACGAAACATCTTCAAAGAAAAACCAGAAAGTCCAGGTTGAAAAAGCATCTTTGGGACAACCTGGATGATTGAGGATCTCCATAAACGTTCTGCATTTCTTCCAGCTTGGTCAACCGCATGGAAACCTCTCCCATTTTTCCTGGAATCAAAATATTTTGGAGTGACACCATTATTGATCTGGGCATGTATTAATAAGCCTTTCCACTTCCAATACATCTCCCAGATACGATCTGGAGAACAGTCCCAAGACCTCGCTTTAAAAAAAAAATGCGACCGAGCAGAAAACATCAAAAACTGTTAAGATTTTGCTTCTCCTGCTGCTATGTCAGTAGTGGCGAACCTATGGCCACCAGAGGCGGCACTCAGAGCCCTCTCTGTGGGCACGCGCGCCATCGCCCCAGTCCTAGGCCTTCAGCTGGGTTTTATAAAACCTTTTCGCTTTAGGCCTCCGCCACCATGTGCAAAAAAAAAAAGGTTCAATCAATCAGTCAATTTCGACTTCTCGCGGGGAAAAAAAAGATCCAGCAAAGCTGGAATTGATTGGTTGAACTTTTTAGTCCCACCCAGTTTGCCGTTACCACCGCAGCCACGCCCACCCAATGGGCCACACCCAGCCAATGGGCCACGCCCAGCCAATGGGCCACACGCACCCAGCACTTGACGATGCATAAGTGGGTTTTGGGTTGCAGTTTGGGCACTCGGTCTCCAAAAGGTTCGCCATCACTGTCCTATTCAATAACACCTTCTCATTTTGCCCATAAACCATCCTGTGTCAAGATGCTTGGCAAGGCTCCCAATGTTTTTAAAAACATGGTCCCCCAACTTGAGTCTGCATTCTTTGGATGGGCGTCGCAAAACACCCCACCTACCCTAGGCCTCTTATTCTGGGTGACTTTGACAGTCTGTTATCTTGCAGCAGTTTATCCACAAGATCTTCGAAGGACAATTTCACCGGTCTTTAGTATTCTCCTGGCAATTTCACCAGCTCAACCTTTAAATCACATCCATCACGTTGAAGAATTCCCGGCAACGAAAGCGATAGTAATACACACTTCCTCCCGATACAGCCTAATTATTAGCTACATTCTTTTTTATTATTATTACCGTAATTTCCGGTGTATAAGACGAGTCAGCATATAAGACGACCCCCGACTTCGGCTCCGATTTGCATGCTTTAGAAAGTCGTCTTATACGCCGGAAAATACGGTAGTTTATAGTATAAAATACCCCCCCCCCAAAAAAAACCCCTGAAAGAAAATAATGAACCTGAAAGAAAAGGCATGGACTCCCGACTCCTTTTGCTGCCACAGAAGAAAATAGTAGCGTCAAACCTCAACTTTTTTACTTTTACGCGGTAATATAAAGCAGCCATTTCTGTAACAACGCACCTGTCGGTGGCTGATTTATGCTACGATTAAAACTTTTTTTAAAAAAATTAATTTATAATGTAAAATAAAAGTGCAAAAGAAAATAGTAGGAAAGATAGGGGGGGAAGGGGGGGAAATTAAGAGAAAGCATTGACATCCGGTAGAATATGACAGTGACATCAAACCTCAACTTTTTTTTTTTGCTTTTACATAATAGTATAAACTAGCCCTTTCTTTAATAACAAACCTAGCTAATTGGCCAAACCCAAATTCAAAATTTCCATTTTTTTAACCACCTCGAGCACAAAGTCCAGAAGCCGTTTCCCAGTAGCAACCAAAGTGATTGTGTTTTATGTTCCCTTTAATCAAAGCTCTCAATTTAGCCACCTCTGCTAACTCCATTGACTTTGGCAGCCATTTATCCATTGCGGGGGTCTAATTACTTAGCTACGTTCAACCACACACACACACACACCCTACACTTTCTCCCTTCCTCTTGTAAACAGCAAGCAAAGAGTAAAAGACAGGAGCAGAAGTTCTCTTCCTCACCTTAAACTGGACCGCTGGAAGCAGACCGATGTTATTCAGGAAACGCCAGATAGTCCTGAACTGGAATAATTAAGCATCTGACGGCCCTTTTCAGACACAGGGACCTATTTACTGTAAACGCCTGAAGTCTGAAGTCCTTAGCTGGGCTTTCTCGGAAGGCAATCCGAGATGACTCAAAACAGAGCCATTGAACAGGAAGAACATAAGGCAATTTACACACCCCTTGAAGATAGCAAGTCTTTTCCAAAGAGAAGCAATCAAGGCCACTGCTATTTTGCACATGGGGCAGAGTGTAAAGTGTTCCCGAGTCTTGAAAGCTCTAGAACCTCACCCAGATCTGATAAAGTCCTTCCACTAATGTCGCTTTGACGTGGCTCAGAAAACTAAACTTCTTCACTCAACTCCCATTTCTACTCGGAACGAGGTAGTGCAGATGACCTCACAGCCCCCACTAGCTTCCTCCTGGCTCTTCACCGTGAAAAGCTCTAGAACCTCACCCAGATCTGATAAAGTCCTTCCACTAATGTCGCTTTGATGTGACTCAGAAAACTAAACTTCTTCACTCAACTCCCAGTTCTACTCGGAATGAGGTAGTGCAGATGACCTCACAGCCCCCACTAGCTTCCTCCTGGCTCTTCACCGCAACCGGTGTTGCTTCAGGAGGGTGTGAAGTCTCTGCTCCGTCCCTGGAAGCCCCCCCCCCATGACGGTAACATGGCCATCAATTAAAAACAACGCCACTCACTCGCCGCTCGCTCCCTTACGTTTGAGCTTTTCGTGGCAAGCTTCCCGTTTGTGTTTGAAATAAATTCTCCACGCAGTTCATGTTTACGTTCCTGCCTTTAGTCAGCAAGATTCAGCTTTCAACAGAAAGACGGGAAGATGTTTCCACACTGCCTTCATTCACAAAAAAAATAAAAAATAAAATTCCACTTCAGTTAGGCCACTCGGGTGGGCGTGCAGTAAATCTCCCAAGCCTTGTTTTCAGGAGCCCAGAGTTGCAATTAATGCATATTTGGGGGCCTGAAAACAAGGATAAATATTTAAATCAGCATTTATTGGGCAGGGGGAGGTTGATTAATTCGCTGACCGAGAAGATCCAGATCCAATGGCACCCCTAGGCTAATTTGCATGGTCATCTACTCCCCCAAAATTCCAGTTCAGTTGAATCAGAATCAAAATAGAGCTGGAAGGGACCTTAGAGGTCTTCTAGTCCAGCCCCCTGATCAAGCAGGAGTCCCTATATCATTTCAGACAAGTGGCTGTGCAGTCTCTTCTTTAAAACCTCCAGTGATAGAGGACCCACAACTTCGGGTGGCAAGCTGTTCCACTGGCTAATCGTCCTCACTGTTAGGAAGTTTCTCCTTAATTCCAGGTTGCTTCTCTCCTTGATTAGTTTCCATCCATTGTTTCTTGTCTTGCCTTCTGGTGCTGTGGAGAATAAGTTGACTTATTCTTCTTTGGGGCAGCCCCTCAAATACTGGAACGCTGCAAGATGTGCGCCAGGAGATTTTCGCGGCCATGGGTGAAATCTGGATCCAAGATATTTTACATTCCTTTTCTTTTAATCCCCCCCCCACCTGAAATCTACAGCCCACCTCTTCAAAAATTCAACAAAGAAGCAACAAAGAAGTCTAAGAAGGATCTCACGGTGCTAACCTTTCTGGCGTCCTCTCTATTTATAAATTCGAGTTATCTGCTGGGGGGTTTTTCGTTTTCTGGCTGCCGGTCTAGTTAGTATTAGTCACCGTTTCACTGTTAAATCGGTTTGAATGGATTCTTTGTCGTCTGCTCGAATTCTTCTAAAGGTCCCAAGGCAGGCGAGTTATAATTTAACTAGATGCTTGCTGATTTGCATCGTGCAAAGCCACGGTTGAAAAAAAAAAAAAAGGCAAGGGCACACCTTTTCCCATTAATAAAGATTTCCGGGCACTGGAAGCGAAACATCATCCGGTAAGGCTGTTTAATTAAGTAATTGTACAAAATTATCGTTTAGCATCGGAACTCCACAAGTGACAGATTCTGTCCCTTCAATACCAGCCTGGTCTGTGAGAGTACATCGGTTTGGTGACCATTCCAAATTACAAATAACTTATGACCATTTTTCACACTTAACAACCGTTGCAGCATCCCTACGCCCAGGAGATCAAAATTCAGACGCTTGGCACAACTGACTCCTATTTACGACGGTTGCACAGTAACCCAGGGTAACGTGATCCCTGTCAGCGCTGCTAATATTGAATATTCTTGCTTTGACAAAATATGCAGAACTGTCTGGTATTTTTAGAGTTAGTTCAGATGACAGAGCAAAGGGAGGGGAAATAACAAAAGCCCGGGAAAAGGAACGGAAGTGAATCTCTGCCCTCTGGGCTAATTGGAAGATGTGACTTGTGACTGCAAGATAAGGGAGGGTTTTAGCAAGAAAAGTGAGATGCCAGCAAGAGGAATTCAGATTCATAAACCTCCATGATGTGCCAGTCAATTTGTAACACTGGTAATAAAGGCTTTAGGATAAACATGCCTGGAAGTTCTTTGACGTGTTTCATTAGTCGGAACCATGACAACCCCCTTTTGCAACTTTCCAACAAGCAAAGTCCAGGGGGGAAGCCAGATTCACTTCACAACCGCGTTACTGACTTAATAACTGCAGCGACTCACTTGACAACTGTGCCAAGAAAGGTCGCAAAATGGGGCAAAACCCACTTAACAACAATTTTGGGCTCAAGGGTATAAACGGAGGCGTAGAATCAAAATCACGTGAAGTCTTAGTACTGCTTTATAAAGGCTCAGTAAGGCCACACCTGGAATGCTGCATCCAGTTTTGGTTCATCACATCACAAAGAAGATGTTGAGACTTTGGAGAAAGTGCAGAGAAGAGCAACTAAGACGATTAAAGGCCTGGAGACAAAAAAAACATATGAAGAACGGCTGCAGGATTTGGGTTTGGCTAGTCTAGAGAAAAGAAGGACCAGGGGGGTCATGATAGCAGTTTTCCAGTATTTGAGGGGCTGCCACAAAGAAAAGGGGGTCAAATTATTGTCCAAAGCACCAGAAGGCAGGACAAGAAACAATGGATGGCAACTAATCAAAGAGAGAAGCAACCTGGAATTAAGGAGAAACTTCCTGACAGTGAGGACAATCAACCAGTGGAACAGCTTGCCACCAGAAATCATGGGCACTCCATCACTGGAGGCTTTTAAGAAGAGACAAGACAGTCACTTGTCTAAACTGGTATAGGTTCTCCTGCTTGAGCAGGGGGCTGGATTGGAAGACCTCCAGGGTCCCTTCCACCTGTGTTCTGATTCTGATTCTATCTATAATTACAGAGAGCACGCACAACGGTACTTTCAAACAAACCACACCTAAAAATGCAAACTTTACACATCGTTACTGCCCCTGTCTGATCGTATATGTTGCACTGTTTACGATTCCCGTATTCTATTCATATCACTCTTATCTATGTCTGTCCGTGAGACGGCCCCAATCAGCCTCCGTAAATTCCTCCAGAAGATTAAGTTGACAGGAACCCTTCAAAATGTATTTTGATTCCCCCGCTGAAGTATTTGCATGGTGCCCAAACAGAAAAAATAATGAACCGGGAGATTCTACCCAGATTCGGAGACCGTACACAATGTCTCATATCCTCGAAATATGAAAATAAGAAGATAAGCTCCTTGTCCAAAAGCAAAAATATTCCCTAATCTCATTTGGCATGTGCCAAATCTCATCTCTGGACATTTGAAAATCCTTTCTCCGGTAAAGTAAACCCATGTTAAGCATCAAAGAGACTTTGATGCATTTCTTTTAACCCTCCAGCAGCTTGAAGAAACGGTGGCTTGTCTCTACAAGTTGAGTTTCAACTCTTTGTTCGTGATGAATGAAGGTTGAGGCCCAGCACCTTTAGCCTCGAAAGGCCTTCAGAGGTTGGAATAAGATTTTAGGAAGCAGTTGGAAACACAACTGGAAACACAAACAGTGATGCTTCTGCTGAACTCTCAAACCAAAGATGTTGAGTCTCTGGAAAAAGTGCCGAGAAGAGCAACTAAGATGATCCAAGGCCTGGAGACTAAAACATACAAAGAATGGCTACGGGACTTGGGTTTGGCTGGTCTAAAGAAAGAAGAAATAGGGGAGACATGATAGCAGTGTTCTAGTATTTGAGGGGCTGCCACCAAGAAGAAGGATGGATGAGAAAGGGAAGGATGAGAAACAATGGTTGGAAACTGACCAAAGAGAGAAGCAACCTGGAACTAAGGAGAAACTTCCTATCAGGGAGGACAATTAATCAGTGGAAGGACTTCCCTCCAGAAGTTGTGGGCGTTCCATCACTGGAGGTTTTTAAGAAGAGACTGGACAGCCATTTGTCTGAAATGGTATAGGGTCTCCTGCTTGAGCAGGGGGCTGGACTAGAAGACCTACAAGGTCCCTTCCAACTCTTGTCATTCTATTCCATTCCATTCCATATTTCTATTCTATATTTTTATTCTATTCTTCTATTCTATTTTTCTATTCCATTCCAGTGGTAGCAAACCTATGGCACGCGTGCCAGAGGCGGCACTCGGAGCCCTCTCTGTGCACACACGCACCAGTCGCCCCAGCCTCGCCTCCTCCCACGGCCCCCTCCTCACCAGCAGCTCCCCGGAGAGTCACCCCCAGGCACAGCCCATGCGAAGCAGCACAGCCAAGGACATGTTAGCTGGGCAGCGGGGACAAGACTCTGCTCTTGCGCCCCGTCGCACACAGATGATGCTGCAGGGCACGGGTGGAGGGTGTGGCCGCCATGGCGCTGCTGGGCTGCCTGGGTGATCTGTGGCGGGTCGTGGAGGTGGTGGGTGGCCCAGCGGGCACAGCGTAGCGGGGACAGGGATGGGGCGGCGGTTTTGGGGCACTTGGTCTCTAAAAGGTTCGCCATCACTGTTCTATTCTATTCTATTCCATATTCTCTTCTCTTCTCTTCTTTTTTCTCTTCTCTGTTCTGTTCTATTCCCTATTCTATTCCATTCCATTCCATTCCATATTCTATTCTATTCTATTCTATTCCATTCCATTCTTATTATTCTATTCTATTCTATTCTATTCTATTCTATTCTATTCTCTTCCCTGTTCTGTTCTATTCCCTATTCTATTCTATTCTATTCTTCTACATTCTATTCTTTTTTCTATTCTATTCTATTCTATTCTATTCTATTCTATTCTATTCTATTCTATTCTATTCTATTCTATTCTTTTCCCTGTTCTATTCCCTATTCTATTCTATTCTATTCTATTCTATTCTTCTACATTCTATTCTTTTTTCTATTCTATTCTATTCTATTCTATTCTATTCTATTCTATTCTATTCTATTCTATTCTATTCTATGCTTTTCCCTGTTCTGTTCTATTCCCTATTCTATTCTATTCTATTCTATTCTATTCTATTCTATTCTATTCTATTCTATTCTATTCTATTCTTCTACATTCTATTCTTTTTTCTATTCTATTCTATTCTATTCTATTCTATTCTATTCTATTCTATTCTATTCTATTCTATCCTATCCTATCCTACCCTATCCTATCCTATCCTAAACATATGTGGAAACACAAATCCATGGCGTCTCCTTCCTCAGAGACTGTTTACACCATCGCTGGAGCTGAAGGAACAAGGCTTCCTTTGAGTTATAAATGTACTTCTATTAACCAACACAACGGTCTCTGTGGTCTGCCGTACCGCAGAATATTAGAGAAGTTGCTTAGCGAGAAAGAATCTGTTTTCCACAGAAGAGGAAGAAAAGTAACTACAGTGCCAAATCCTGAGGGAACTTATTAGATCCTTGAAGAGCTTCAGCGACGGCCGAAAGCCATGTTTGCCGGCAGAGCGATTCATCTTAGCTGGATACGAAGCCCAGGCAAGACAGAGGAACACCCTGAAGACTGGACTCCGGCGTTCTCCGATAATGGCAGAAATGCATCTGAGCAGCAAATCCTTACTCGCCTGCTCATAATTTTGCTGCTTTAAGACTTTTTTTCCCCCCATTAAAACTCACTACCGCCGTCCTGGGCAAATGGCACAACTCGCCTTGGTAGGTTGGTTTCTAGCCTAACATTCGTGGTTTGCATGCTGAATCAAGGTCCTTGGTAGGTGGTCTTAGCCTAACATTCGTGGTTTGCATGCTGAATCAAGGTCCTTGGCAGGTGGTTTTAGCCTAACATTTGTGGTTTGCATGCTGAATCAAGGTCCTTGGTAGGTGGTTTTAGCCTAACATTCGTGGTTTGCATGGTTTGCAACCAGTTAAAAATTTATTCTATAAATATCATAAAGATGAAGAGATCCTTGCTATCCTTCCAAGAAGCTCTTTCGCCGCTAGAATTATTGTGGTAACGCAGAACATTTAGGGGGCAGGAATGCCTTTAGCATATTCAGCTTGTGCTGAAAGACACACCACTCTTCATCTTTTCAAGAGCTGAAATCACCGCTTAAGATTTTCCAGACTGATTAAATGCAGTCCGTAAAGAGGGAAGAAAGCAATCCCAACCATCTCGGCTGGATTTATTTTTTTTCCACCCCTATCTTTGCTTTCTAGGGAAATGTGATTGTGAAAAGTCCTCCTGAACCCATTTTTTTCCCGCATCTTGTCCCGACAGATCCTTCTTTTCTTCCAAGACTTTGAAAACATGGGCTGCCAAATAAAGGAAAAGATGGATTTTCTTGTTTGTCTATTTTGAATGAGCCCAGGGGAAGACCCTATGAAAAAAAAAAAAAAATCTCTGGGTTTTAGGGCGAGCCTCTCCAGCTTCTGCCAGGAGATTGCTGGTCCGAGCGATGCCTCAAAAGTTAAAGGGTGATGGGCAGTTAAGGAAGAAAGGAAAGATGGAAAGAAGGATGGAAGGAGAAAGAAAGAAAAAGAAAGAAAGAGAAAGAAAGAAAAAAAGAAAGAGGGAAGGAAGCAAGGTGGAAGAGAAGGAAGGGGGGAGGGAGAATGGAAGAAAAAAAAGAGAGAGAAAGGAGGGAGGGAAAAAGAAAGAAAGAAAGATAGAGGGAGGGAGGGAAGGTGGAAGAGAAGGAAGGGGGAGGGAGAAGGGAAGAGAGAGAGAGAGAGAGAGAATGGAGGGAGAGAAAAAGAAAAAGAAAGAAAGAAAGAAAGAAAGAAAGAAAGAAAGAGAGAGAGAGAGAGAGAAAGAGGGAGGGAAGGTGGAAGAGAAGGAAGGGAGGGAGAAGGGAAAAAAGAGAAAGAAAAAGAAAAAAGAATGGAGGAAGAAAGAAAGAAAGAAAGAAAGAAAGAAAGAAAAGAGAGAAGGGAGGTGGAAGAGAAGGAAGGGAGAGAAGGAGGGAGAAGGGAAAAAAGAAAAAGAGAAGGAAAAGAAAGAAAGAAAGAAAGAAAGAAAGAAAGAAAGAAAGAAAGAAAGAGGGAAGGGAGGGAGGTGGAAGAGAAGGAAGGAAGGGAGAGAGGGAGGGAGAAGGGAAGAAAGAGCAAGGAAAGGAAGGAAGAGAAAGAAAGAAAGAAAGAAAGAAAGAAAGAAAGAAAGAAAGAAAGAAAGAAAGAAAGGGAAGGAAGGAAGGAAGGAAGGCCATACAGTTCTTGAGGGGGCACCCAGAGATAATCTGCCAATTGGTGCCAACCTTAAGACTGCTCTCATGCCACAGGGGTGGGTGATTGCCCCAACCTGTTCCAGCTGCAGATTCCAAGTGGCCGAGCACAGGTAGAGGAGGAAGCATCCTTGAAGGACGGGAAGACCCGAACACCAGGCTCATCCCTGCAAGGCCCAGCCATCCCCACCCACCCACCCATCTCTCATTTCCCTGCAACCAGCCTCAAAGCTTGCCTTGTTGAAAAGGAGAAGCATTCCTCCCGCTCCTTGCCCATGTTTTCTGTAGCAAAATGCAAAATAAATAGAAGTTCAGCAAAGGACAAGCAACTGGTTATATTTTTTTTTTCTAAAGAGATTCTGTAGGAGCACAGAATTTTTTTTTTTTAAAAAAGGACAATGAAGAAAAAAAAAACCACCCCACCACCGGAAGCAGGAAACTGGTCAAGGACACGGCAGACCACAATGGTAGAGAAGGAAGAGAGAGGTTTTTTTTTCTAAGAAACCGAATCTTGAATGAATCTGCACTGGGGGATGAAAATTAAAGGCAGTTCTCTGTACTGTAATGTACGATTTTTGTGCATAGGAACAGCCCGAGCTTAAAGCATTGACAAGAACGTTGGGCAATAGCACCAGCACTCAGACTTATATGCCGCTTCACAGCGCTTTACAGCCCTCTCTAAGCGGTTTACAGAGTCAGCCTCTTGCCCCCCCCCCCCAGTGATCAGGGTCCTTATTTTACCGACTTCGGAAGGATGGGAGGCTGAGTCAACCTTGAGCTGGTCAGGATCAAATTCCTGGGAGTTGGCAGAGTTAGACTGCAATACTGCATTCTAACCACTGAGCTACCATGGCAGATAGGTAGGTAGGTAGGTAGGTAGGTAGGTAGGTAGGAAGATAGATAGATAGATAGATAGATAGATAGATAGATAGATAGATAGATAGATAGATAGATAGATAGATAGATAGATAGATAGATAGATAGATAGATAGATAGATAGATAGAAATAGGCAGATAAGTAGAGAGAGAGAGAGACAGACTGAAATAGGCAGACTAGAGAGATAGATAGATAGATAGATAGATAGATAGATAGATAGATAGATAGATAGATAGATAGATAGATAGATAGACTGAAATAGGCAGACACATAGAGAAATGATAGATAGATAGAGATAGATAGATAGATAGATAGATAGATAGATAGAGATAGATAGATAGATAGATAAACTGAAATAGGCAGACAAGTAGAGAAATGATACATAGATAGATAGATAGATAGATAGATAGATAGATAGATAGATAGATAGATAGATAGATAGACAGACAGACAGACAGATTGAAATAGGCAGACTAGAGAAATAGATAGATAGATAGATAGATAGATAGATAGATAGATAGATAGATAGATAGATAGATAGATAAACTGAAATAGGCAGACAAGTAGAGAAATGATAGATAGATAGATAGATAGATAGATAGATAGATAGATAGATAGATAGATAGATAGATAGATAGATAGATAAACTGAAATAGGCAGACAAGTAGAGAAATGATAGATAGATATAGATAGATAGATAGATAGATAGATAGATAGATAGATAGATAGATAGACACAGACAGACAGACAGACAGACAGACAGATTGAAATAGGCAGACTAGAGAAATAGATAGATAGATAGGCAGGCAGGCAGGCAAGAAGCAATAGCCCTTAGACTTAGAGACCGCTTCACGGTGCTTTACAGCCCTCTCTAAGCAGTTTACAGAGTCAGCATATTGCCCCCCCCCCAAATCTGGGCCCTCATTTTACCGACCTCGGAAGGATGGGAGGCTGAGTCAACTTTCACTCTCATAAAGCCAGCCAATAAGTAAGAAGCTTTTGCTATAAATTTAGGGGTCTGGTTCAGTGATTCCTGCACTGCTGTCCTATCTTTGCACTGGGTGGGCCACAAACATCTGGAGGAGAAAGAGAGCTAGATAAATCTGCGTGGGGGATCCCAGGCCCCAGCCCAATTCCAAGAAAAAGATCCCCCCCCACACACACACTGTTCAGCAGTCTGTTTTAATATCAGTTGCAAAGGAAAGAAGATATTAAAGCAGATTGCTGAGCGGGGGAAAAAATAATAGATCAGCGGCTGGGTGGGTGGGAGCTACGACACCGTTTGAACTGAATTCAAACATCAAATATGTTTTTACATATCCATCCGCTGCATTTTTTTTTCTCCAAAGCCTAATTCATTATAAAGACCGCCCTGGGCACTTCAGAGGGGGAGGGGAGGATTTTTATTTAATGATTTAATGTGTTTATCAAGTTTAGACCCCGCCCATCTCACTATCTTGAGCGACTCCCGGTGGCTTAACAGATACCAACGATAAAAGCAATTGCTCCTCGAAGCACGAAGCTGAAAGCACCAGCCTGAAGATGACGAATGGGACTTCGTCGAAATGTCGCCAAGACACTTCCAATTTTACGCGGGAGAAAACCTGAACAACCAAAGACCTACATACAAACACCCGCGAAAACCTCAAAAAACAAATATATATATATAGATAGATAGAGAGAGATAGAGAGAGAGAGAGAGAGAGAGAGAGAGAGAGATAACAGTTTAAAATGTTGTCCTCCTGTTTCTTCTCCACTTTACAGACTCTTCTCTTAAATGCTTTCCTCCTTCTTCCTTTCCTTTCCTGCCCTTCCTTCCTTCCTCCCTCCCTCCCTCTTTCTCCTCTCCTTCCTTCCTTTCTTTTTTCTTTCTTTCTCTTTTCTTTCTTTTCCTTCCTTCCTTTTTCTTTCTTTCTCTTTTTCTTTCTCTTTCTCTCTTCCTTCTCTCTTTTTCTTTCTTCCTCTAATTCCCAACTTCTTCCTTCTTCCCTCCCTCCCTTCCTTCCCCTTTCTCCTCTCCTTCCTTTCTTTTCTTTCTTTCTTTTTCTTTTCCTTCCTTCCTTCCTTCCTTCTTCTTTCTTTCTTTCTTTCTTTCTTTCTCTTTCTTTCTTCTCTCTCTCTCTCTCTTTCTTTTCTTTCCTGTAACACCTGCCTTTCTTTTTAAATGCTCTTTCCACTTGGCAAGCAGGTACTCTTGGCGTGCTCAGAGTCCCTCTTTGATACAAATCCGGGCAGCAACGGCTGTGGGGAAATTCACAACTTGAGCAATCCCCCGCCCACTCACTGGAGCCAAAGGGAGGCTTCTGACTCAGAGACAAGCCGTGACAAGCAGAAGTGCCTCCGTTTGTTCCCGTCTTCCACACATCCCAGGAAAAGGCTTTGGATGCACAATGGCCTGAGCAATTCAACCAACTTATTTCCTGGAACTGCACAAGGGCTCGCTGTTCCAGCAGCTGACGACATTTGTCGTGAAACAAACCAAGAGATGAAAAATAATCAAAAATAATTAAGAGACTAGTCAGCAGCACAGCCTTCTGGGAAATGGACCCTCTGCAGCCCTTGTGGTGGGTGGGGCTTTTACCTGACCCCCAGCCCCCTCCCCCAGGCTGGGCCCAAGAGTTCACATCCTACCTGGAATCCCACAATGCACAAATGGCTGCAAACGCCAATGGAGTTAGCAGAGACGGCTAAATTGACAGCCAGGATTAAAGAAAAGAATACAATTCATTTTGTTTCTACTTGGAAACCGCTCTTGGACTTTGTGCCTAAGGCAGGAAAAAAAAAAAAACTTGGGTTTTTACCGATGAAGTAGGTCTGTTGTTACAGAAATGGCCAGCATATATTATAATGTAAAAGTAAAAAAAAAAACTGAGCTTGGACATTGTTACCTTATGCTACGGCGCCAAAAGGAGTCGGAAAGCAAATGCTTTTTTTTTCCTTCTCTCCTTTACCTTACACTTTTCCCCCTTCCCCCTTTCCTCCCCTTTTTTCCCATTAGTTTTTGCATTTCGGTACTTTATAGTTCGATAAACGAATAAAAAAAGGAATGTGAGGTTAAAAAAAAAGAGGTCACATCCTATCCGCTGATCCTTTCCTATGCCACACAGAACCACACCAGCAGATCTTTTGGGATTCAGAGAAGGAATCCCCTCCTTCCATGTTGTTAAATTACCCCACTCTCCAGTCAGAGGTGAAGAAGCTTCTTGGATGAGAAGAGAAATGTCTTCCCAAAAAACCCTAGAAAGTCCTGAAAAAAAGAACCATTTCTTTCCTTTTCCTGCACTGGTCAAAGGGAATTTTGAAGTCCAAAGCCCCCTTAGCTATACACTTTCTGGGAGTTTGCTATCAAAATAAGAAGCAGGATTCGACCATCTGGGTTTCCTCACAGCATCAACAGGCTGAGCTGCCTAGACGTCCCCCCATTTCAATAAAACGGATTTTAGATCAGCTCTGAAGATCGACAATTAGGACGAAAGAAAGAGCTAGCCATTATTCAGATTTGAGACTCTGGAAAGAGTGCAGAGAAGAGCAAGAAAGAGGATCAGGGGACTGGAGGCTAAAACATATAAAGAACAGTTGCTGGAATTGGGTCTGTCTAGTTTAACGAAGAGAAGGACCAGGGGGGGACACAATAGCAGTGTTCCAATATCTATGGGGCTGCCCCAAAGAAGAAGCAGTCAAGCTATTCTCCAAAGCGCCTGAAGGCAGGACAAGAAGCAACGGATGGAAACTAACCAAGGAGAGAAGCAACCTGGAACTTAGAAGAAATTTCCTAACAGTGAGAACAATTCACCAGTGGAACAACCTGCCTCCAGAAGATGTGAATGCTCCAACGCTGGAAGTTTTTAAGAAGAGACTGGACAGCCATTTGTCTGAAATGGTACAGGGTTTCCTGCCTGAGCAGCGGGTTGGACTAAATGACCTCCAAGGTCCCTTCCAACTCTGTTATTCTATTATAATAAGCAGGAACAGGAAATTAGTAGGTTCATTTAAATAAAATGGCTTGAGAAAAATCTAACTGGAGGGGTTTTTAAATCACGAGGATTTTAAATCACGAGGTACCCGCAAATGCCCCGTTTAGCAGTTAGCCGCAGTTGAGAAACGGATGCTTTAAAGAAAAAACTAGAAAGAGGCGCAAAGTCTCTCGATTCCAAAATAGTTGTTATGTCTCGTGTTGTGTCACGTGTTAATGTTTCATTGTCAATTTAGAAGGCTGAAAAAGGTTATTTTCCAAGAGGAAACAAAAAAAAAATGGACCTGGAGGAGAAATATCTTCCAGAAATGAACTGATTGTGTACAAAATCAAAGCCACTCTTCGTCATGAAAAAAGGGGTGTGTGAGAAATAATAAAGTCTTGCCATTTTGCAAGGGTGTGTGTGTGTTCTTGTTAAAACAGTACTTCTCTCTTCTGTGCTATCCACCACCACCCCGTGTGTGTGTGTGTGTGTGTGTGTGTGTGTGTGTGTGTGTGTGTGTGTGTGTATATATATATATATTTTTCACTGGCAGGAATCTGCCCGATCAAATGGCTTAGCCCACAGAATCTGGGAAACATTTTTTTGTGTGTGTGGCCTGCAAGAAAGCGCAAAATTTTACATGCACGCTTCGCTTCTCCCGCTGCTATGGGGAAGGCTGAGAAGTAAATATGAAGTGAACTATTATCTCTAGAGGTTCTTTTCACAACAAGTAATTACAACACAGGGCTTGCACGCTTATCCCTGGGCTCCCCACCAATACTCAGGAGAGGCTCCTTCTATCGCTGATGGGAAGACTGGAAACTAAAAACATTCACAAAGAGAGGATCCTTTGTGTTTTGAGCCTGTGTGCGTTCAGAACAACCGTGGCCGGTTGGATCACTGCTTTCCAGGAAGAGGCACACAGATGCCTGGGTGGCTTTTCACCCTGGAAGATGAAGGAGATAAAACCTCTGGCCTTGCGCAACTCTGCACACACCTCCCAAAAGTGATTCTTCTAACTGGACTGGAACTTGAGGTTTCAACACAGGCCCAACTAAACACAGCTGGGCTTTCTGAAAGAAGACGAACAAACAGTCCAGGCCTTGGAGCTGAAGATAAGGGGGCTTCCTTAGCGCTTCCACACACGTCTAGAAGTGCAAGGAGAATAATAAGTGCAAGGAAGAGAACATTCGTAGGTCAGGGTTGAAATGAAGGGTCCTTAATGCTCTCCGAATTTGGTTGTTTCTTGTAGATGTTTCCTTACCCAACTAAGTAACATCATCAGTGCTAGAAGGGAGTGAGGTTTGCAGAGGGGAGGAGGAGGAGGAGGGGGGAGGAGGAGGAGGAGGAGGAGGAGGAGGAGGAGGAAAACAAGAAGGATTGGTGCTCTCTGAATATGGTTGTTTTCTTGCAGACATTTCATTACCAAACTAGGTAACATCATCAATGCACTTCAGTCAAATCCAGGACAGGCTGTTTTCCTCTCCTTGTACCCAACACCCAAATCCAACCCTAATGCTATCCATGGGGCAGCTAAGGAGAGCAAGAGGGATTGACTCCCAGGGATCACAACCAAAGACATGACAGCCAGGCACAGACATGCTACAGGATCCCTAGATTCCCCTTAGCTGGAAAATTAAGACAGAGGGATCGAAAACACGCCGGAAGATCTAAAAGCTCTACTTCTTCCATTTTGAGGTCATTCGTAAGTGGAAAAAGAAGCACCAATTCCGTCAAAATAAAAATAAAAATAAAGTAATGCACTCTTGATACAAAACCACACGAGTTGGTGAGCAAAGGTTAGCAAAATTTCAAGCACGCTCTGGTCTTTTTATATGTTACTTATATGTAAGGATGTAGGTCTATACGTATGTTTATATCAGGGGTCTTCAAACTTGGCCCTTTTCTGACTTGTGGACTTCGACTTCCAGAATTCCCCAGCCAGGCACACGTGCCTGGCTGAGGAATTCTGGGAGTCGAAGTCCACAAGTCACAAAAGGGCCAAGTTTGAAGGCAGTATGTTTTAAATGTGTGTTATGTATGTGTTCACTTCGAGAGGAAGCAGCTAAACTTCCATTTTTAATGTGTGCCATTGTGCCCACAGGAGAAAATAAAAGTTATCTTATCGAATCTTGCAACAGCTCCGACCACAAGCAGCAATGAAAAAAATCGCCTTCTTGTTGAGAGCAATCTCTTTCCTTCAGCCGTTAATCAAAGAATTCAGGACAATGAGATCCATGGCTTTCCGTGTCCTGACAAAGAGCATTAGAGGGATAAAAAAAAAAATTGACAGGTTCTCCCAGACACAGCCTGGCTTGGCCTGGGCTAATCCATTAAGCTGCAAGGTAGCTCGAAACCTATTGGAAGGGGAATAAATAATTAGCCATCACTAAACCGAGGTTTCTGGCGCCCAGTTTAGGGGTCAAAAACCATCAAAGGTTCCTTTTATGGCCCTCACCCTTCAGCAGTTCGAATCCATGAGCCAAACTAATTCAAAATCCGGTTTTCCACTTGTGTATTTTGGAATCTGGAGGAGAGAATGCTTAGCTCAAAATGCCCAGAATCCTTCTGTTGGATCTGACTCAATTTGTAATATATATATATATTATATATTTGCTCCTAGAAGCACGAAGCTGAAAACACCAGCCTGAAGATGACGAATGGGACTTCGTCGAAACGTCGCCAAGACACTTCCAATTTTACGCAGGAGAAAACCCGAATAACCAAAGACCTATATATATATATATATACATACACATACTTTATTTTTTTTAAGTGGATCTGGCCGAAGTCACCTCCGAGTTAGCTGGCCTTTTTTTCTTGCCTCGTTCTGTTTTCAGCTAATCTCTCTCAAAAGTTTAATAATGAACATGTTGATCGGAAAGTCCAGGCTGAATACTGTAACTCTTTACAGCAGGGGTCTTCAAACCTGGCCCCCTTCATGACTTGTGGACTTCAACTCCCAGAATCAGTGGGAGAACTAGTTTGAAGACCTCTGCTGGCTGAGGAATTCTGGGAGTTGAAGTCCACAAATCATGAAGGGGCCATAGTTCCCCCATGCTGGCTGAGGAATTCTGGGAGTTGAAGTCCACAAGTCATAAAGGGGCCATAGTTCCCTCATGCTGGCCCAGGAATGCTGGGAGTTGAAGTCCACCAGTCATAAAGGGGCCATAGTTCCCCCATGCTGGCTCAGGAATTCTGGGAGTTGAAGTCCACAAGTCATGAAGGGGCCATAGTTCCCCCATGCTGGCTGAGGAATTCTGGGAGTTGAAGTCCACAAGTCATGAAGGGGCCATAGTTCCCCCATGCTGGCTCAGGAATTCTGGGAGTTGAAGTCCACGAGTCAAGAAGGGGCCATAGTTCCCCCATGCTGGCTGAGGAATTCTGGGAGTTGAAGTGCACGAGTCATAAAAGAGCCAAGGGTGCCTACCCCTGCACTAAACCAATGGATGTAAGTGAAGACCTATCTGCACCACTTGCAGAAGTTCATTTAGTGACTGTTCCAAGTTGCAACGACGCTGGAAAAAAAACGACTTAGGACCCTTTTTCACACTTACGACCATTGCGGCCTTCCCCGTGGTCACGTGATTGAAATTCAGACGCTGGGCCAACTGGCTCGTATTTATGATGGCCGCTGTGTCCCACAGTCACGTGATCGCCGTTTGGCCACCTCAGCGGGGGAAGCCAGATCCACTTAGCAGCCGCGTTCCTTAACTTATCAACCGTGGTGATTCACTTAACAACTTAACAAGGTCGTAAAACGGGGCAAAACCGACGTCCCGCTTCGCAAGAGAAATGGCGAAATTGAGACACGCTGCCTGTATTTCCCTAAATGTTTCGCTTCGTTTGTCAAAATCACTTATCAGAAACTCCCTGTTGCGATTGGGTTATGGATGCCCGTGTGGTTACCCAAAGGAGGGGGCGGGGAGAGGAAAAAATACTTCTACTCAGTTTGGGGAAGTTTACTTGGAAAGCACCCCTTTACAACATCCATCAATGCCTTTCTCGGTTCTTAAGATTTCTTGTCTATTTTTGCAGAGCAGAATTTGACCCGCCTAGGATAGAGCAAAGATGCTTAAGAGGATTCAGGGCCTTTTCCAGAATGAGAAATTTTTGGAAGCAAAGCTCTGAGGTCTGACTCTGTCAGCATTTAATTCCTAGAAACTGGACGCTAAAACATATGAAGAAGGGTTGCTGGAATTGGGTATGTCTGGTTTAATGGAAAGAAGGACATGATAAACAGTCTTCCAACATTTGAGGGGCCGCCCCAAAGAAGAGGGAGTCAAGCTATTCTCCAAAGCACCTGAAGGCAGGACAAGAAGCAACGGATAGAAACTAGTCAAGGGGAGAAACAAACTAGAAATAAGGAGAAATTTCCTGACAGGGAGAACAATTAACCAGTGGAACAGCTTGCAACCAGAAGTTGTGGGTGCTCCATCACTGGAGGTTTTTAAGAAGAGACTGGACAGTCACTTGTCTGAAATGGGATAGGGTTTCCTGCCTGAGCAGGGGGTTGGACTAGAAGACCTCCAAGACCTTCCAGCTCTATTCTATTCTATTCTATTCTTTCTATAATTCTATTATAATTCTATAATTCTATTCTATTGTTGTATTCTATTCTATTGTTTTATTCTATTCTATTGTTTCTACAATTCTATTCTATTCTATCCTATCCTATTCTATAATTCTATTCTATTCTTTCTATAATCCTATAATTCTATTCTATTCTATTCATTCTATAACTCTATTCTAATTCTATAATTCTATTCCAATTCTATAATTCTATTCTATTCTACAGAAGAACATAAAGAAATAAACTTGCTGGAGATGGCGGTACAGTATCCAATGGCCCACCACTACAGCCAGCTATCTTCAGATTTGCAGAATTATCTCTTAAATGATAACATGTCATTTCCATTTTAGCCTAGGATTAAAAAGGAATCACCCTGGGTAAGGTTTATACTATGTGGAGATAAAGCATAAAGGTACGTGCAATAGATATTTATCTATTTACAGAGCATACAGAAGGAGAATAAATACAGTATTCCTGCTGTTATCCGAAGTGAAAATAATTATTATGAAGATGGGTTCCTGCAAGCCTATTTTAACCTCCCTCACTGGGAAAGAACTCCTGGCGCACAGAGGTGGCTCTTATTGCATTTAAATGATTTTATGTAAACTCCAGAGTGAATTGCCTA
Source organism: Crotalus helleri (assembly GCA_024509115.1). NCBI lineage: Eukaryota > Metazoa > Chordata > Lepidosauria > Squamata > Viperidae > Crotalus > Crotalus helleri. The sequence goes on from JAKSXO010000400.1 coordinate 34,173, forward strand.
CTCCTCTATGGAGGCCCATTTGCTAACTTCCACCTATCATTTCTGGTTTAAAATGATCATACTGCTGGCGCAATCCACACAGGGAGGTTGGCATAAAAATTCCAGAAGGGTGGTTAAGAGTAACCACATTCCTAAAACCTCACATTAAGCTGAAGTTTATTGTTAGGAAGTATGAGGTTTCAGCAAGTTCCAGAGAAATAGTGCTAGTCAGCAAAGGTCTGTGTGGACAGTCAGGACATGATAGATAAGACAGAGAGAGACACACATAAACAGAGGGAGGGAGATAAAATAGAGATTAGAGAGACAGAAGACAGACAGATACAAGAGATTAGATAGATGATAGATTAGATACATAGATAATTAGATCCAAGAGAGAAAGATATAAATTATTAGAACGATGATAGATAGATTAGATAGACACAGAGAGATTAGATAGAAGACAGATATAGACAGACATAAATAGATAGATAAGATAGATATATAATTAGATCAAAGACAGAAAGATATAAGATATTAGAACGATGATAGATTAGATAGACACAGAGATTAGATAGAAGACACAGATACAAGAGATTAGAGAGATTAGATAGAGATTAGATAGAAGACAGATACAGACAGACAGACAGACATAGATAGATAGATAGATAGATAGATAGATAGATAGATAGATAGATAGATAGATAGACAGACACATAGAGAGAAATTAGATAGAAGACACAGATAGAAAAGATTAGATAGAGAAGACACAGAGATTTGGAGATAAGAGATTAGATAGAGAGAGATTAGAGATAGATAGACAGATAGATAGATAGATAGATAGATAGATAGATAGATAGATAGATAGATAGAGACACACAGAGAGATTAGATAGAAGACACAGATACAAAAGATTACAGAGAGACAGAAGGAGAGAGAGAGATTAGATAGAGAGAAAACAGACAGAGATCTGGAGATAAGAGATTACACAGACAGACAGAGTGACACACAATGTTTATAGCAATCTAATCAGAAGATTTTCTTCCGCCATGAAGCTCCTCCAGAAAAAATAGATGTGTAAACACAGCTCTGTCATATGTACATAAATCCAGACCCAGGAAAGGTATCCTACCCCAACCTTGGATGACAGGAATGAAGAGAAACCTGTCCCAACAAGAAGAGAGGAAAAAAAAAGCCCTGCAGGTGAGGCCGGGGGTGGGGGGGGGGCCTCACAAAACACGCAGGTCCTGTAGCATTATAACATTGCCATAACCAAATGCAGCAGGGGGGGGGCCCACCTGACTCAGCTCTGGAGAGCAGGCCACCTGCTTTGGAGGAGGCAGCCCACTCACCTGAGCACCCTTCCTGCTTGCTGACCCCTCCCTGCTTCTACTGGGAGAAGCTGGGAGAGGAAGAGGAGGAACTGGGCTGCAGGGGGGGGCAGGGATGACCCCCCCTCCACCATCAAAATATCCCATATGGGCTGCGGGGGGGCTATGCTAAACCAGGGCCCCCCAAGCCAGCCAGCTGCTGCGCTGTTCTTCCTATCCTCCACTCCAAGGTGCAAATTGGTGAAATATTTTGAGTCGGGGGGGGGGGTGGGCTCCTTTCCTCGGCCGGGACCTGAATCGGGCCTGGCTGGGGGGGGGGGGGGAACCTGGCTCAGGAAGCGGGGGCAGGCAGGGACCAACGGCAGCCTTGCCAAAAAAAAAAAAAAAAAAAAACCCCACGAAACTCCCCCAGGGCCATTCTCCCTTCCCCAGGACCCCCGAGCGATTTAGGGGGGGGAAGGAGTGGGTGCAGCCAGCCGACCCCCCCCCCTCAAACCAAAGCAGCAAATCCCACGGGGCAACCAAAGGCTGGAGAGAGAGAGAGCGAGCCACGCGCGTTTCGTGGAGAGGGCAGAAGCAGGAGAGGCGTGATTTGGGGAGGGGGAGGCTGCTTCGGGGGGGGGGGTAGGAAACAGCCCGGCCAGTGTCCCGCGGCTCGCCCACCCGCGCCGAGGGCCGCGCGGAGCCCCGCGGGGGCAGTTAACGTTCGCTCCGGGAGCTCCGCCAACGGGGGGTCTTTGGGGAGGGGGGGGCAAGAGTTGGAAGAAGGGAAAGTGGGTGTTCTTTCCCCCCCCGGGGGGGGATGGCGGGGAGGGGGCGTGGCCGGCCCCCGCCCGCCTCCGGGTGCTTCCCCCCCCCCTCGGACCCGGGCGCCCCCCCCCTCTCCCTTCCCGGGCTTACCTGCCAAGCGGGCGCCCTCGGGCCTCTTTCGCCGGTGGGGCGGCTGGCCCCCGGCCCCGCGCGTCCGCTCCGGCGGCTGTGGCTCCGGCCGGGTCGCTCCAGCGGGAGTCGGGCGCGAGTTGGCCCCACTGCCGCGCGCGTCCCCGCGCTGGCTGCCTCCTCCTCCTGCTGCTGCTGCTGCTCCGTCCGTCGCGCCCGCTGCGCGCTCCCGCCCCCCGCACCGCCGGGGGGGGAGGGAGGGAGGGAGCCTCGGGCTCGCAGGCCGCGCCACGCGCGCCCCCGACGCCTCTCCGGGCGGCCCCCCCCCCAGCTGCCACGCAGGCCGCCGCTGCAGCTTTCCTCGGGGACGAGCGCGCCCGCGCCAGGCTGGGGGGGGGAGGAGGAGGAGGAGCCGTGCGCGCGCGCTCCCGCGCCGTTGGTCCCCGGCGCGCGCGCCCACCCCCCCTTCCTTCCTTCCCACCCTCCGGCCGATCCGTGGCTCGGCACGGTGCTTTCCACCCTCTCAAAACTGCCCGGGGTCTCGCGGGGCTCTCCTCGGTGGGGGGGTGGCCCTCCTGTCCGGGAGGAGCAGCCCCGGAGCTCTGGGGAGGGGGGGTCCCGCCGGGGGAGGAGGGGGAGCGTCTCCGAGGCGAGCCTCCGCTTCTGGCGAGGCGCCCCCTCCCCGCTGCGCCCCTGAACCTCGGTGCGTAAAGGGCGGAAGGTTTTGCGCTCCGGAGGAAGTTTGGGCAACGATAAGCAACAGAAAGTATCTCTTTGGAGTGTGTGTTTGTGTTTGTTTGGCGGCCGCAACAAAAATGTAGCCTTTTGAGACTTCCGGAAAGATTTCGGAAACTTTGAAAATGGACACTTTGTATATGTGTGTGTGTGTGTGTGTGTTGTTGGATGGATTCGTGGTAGAGTTTTGGGTTTGGTTTGATTTGCTTTTGCGCTTTCCCTGGAAGACGGATCTGGCGAAGTTGTGAGTTGAGGGGGTCCCTTGCCCAAAGCCAGTAATTCTTATTATTATTCCCATTATTGGGACTACAATCCTGCAGGCTGGGCCCAAGAGTTTCCAAATAAGTTTAGGACGCTGGTTCCCAACTTCCTCTTTTTAAAAAAAACAAAACAAAACAAGTTTTATTGGTTTTTTCATTTTACAAACAAGTGCTTAAGAAACAACGTGGTGGCTGGGCAATCAATTGTCCACAAAACAAAGTCATACTCATAAAGTTCAGATTAAGTCATTAAAAACCTCCTCTCTTTTCCCTCTAATGACATATTATATTCGAATGGATCTATTTCAATACAACTAAGTCCATCATAACAATCCTCAATAATCTTTCATCTAAACCAGTGGTTCTCAACCTTTTTAATGCTGCGACCCCCAACCGGTCGTAAGTCGAGGACTACTCAACCGGTCGTAAGTCGAGGACGATTCAACTGGTGCAGCACCGTTTGCAGACTGGGACTTTTGGCGGGCTCAGCAGGGCAGAGACAGCCTGGACAATTCCTATTGGCTTTTGAAAGGCAATAGAATTAGACTCTATTCAAGAGAGTCTATTCTATTGGCTTTCAAAAGCCAATAGAATAAAAGGGAGTAGCACAGCTAAGGAAAGGGGGAAAAAATGGCGGACTGCGTTGTTTGGCGACCCACGTGAAATGGTTGTTCGACCCCAAATGGGGTCCCGACCCACAGGTTGAGAACCACTGATCTAAACAAATCCACAAATCTAGATCCTGTGTTAAGTTTGACTATTTCGCTTGCTATATTCCATATTTCTAATCTAAATACCTAGTCAAACTTCGGGAGTCTCCCCATAACCTTTTCCCTTAACATATTCAATAAACATTTATTAATATCATTTCTTCTTTTTTCCTATTCCTCTTCCATTACAAAATGACTATCACCCAACTTTCTCTTCACTGCAGACCCCCTTTAAATACCTTTTGTGGCCACAGACCCCCAAAGACTCAACTAAGATTTAAATCCTAAACGTGTCTTCCAGCCTTGGGGTACCCTCCGTGATGACATCATGGCCCCTACCCCAGGGGTCTGCGAACTACGGTTGAAAACCACTGACTTAGAAGAGGTTCATGCATTGTTACTGTCTTCAGGTGCATAATGATGGGTAATACCATCATACCGAACATCATCTCCTATTTTGTGCTATTTATGGGGTGATAACACTGACTTCTGTCTCTCTTTTTTAAAACAAAAAACAAAAAACAAAACAAGTTTTATTGGTTTTTTTCATTTTACAAACAAGTGCTTAAGAAACAACGTGGTGGCTGGGCAATCAATTGTCCACAAAACAAAGTCAATCACAAACTTCCTGGTTCAATCACAAACTTCCTGGTTCACTAAATTGACAAATTTGGTCAGAAGCTGTGGCCTCCCTGTGTCTCTTGCATAACAGGGGAACGATCTAAAAAAAAACCTGCCCAAAGAATTAAGGATGCTGAAGCACAAAACGACAGGGCCATCCTTAATAAGGTGGGTAACTTGAAATGGCTGAGCAAATACAAAGGCACTTTTCAAGCAGATAGCTATTTGAAGTTGCAACTGCCCAAACATCTTAGGGAAATATTCACGCGAGCGAGATTTGAACAGCTGGACACAATGGTCAAATATGGGAGTTTCCACTCTATACCCTATAAGTATAATGGATGTCTCTGCATCTGTGGTTGAGGACCTTGCTCACATCCTATTTCACTGCTGCCTGTATAAGAGAGTGAGAGACAGGAACCTTGGCCTATACACTAAACCAGGGGTAGGCCACCTTGGATCTTTTATGACTGGTGGACTTCAACTCCCAGCATTCTGAACCAGCCTGGCTCAGCTTAGAAACCTCTCCCTTTCCCCTCAGCATGGCTGGCTCAGGAATTCTGGGAGTTGAAGTCCACCAGTCATAAAAGAGCCAAGGTGGCCTACCCCTGCATTAAACAAACGACCCATTGGGACCCCCCCATATCAAAATAACTTACCTTACGTGCGGCCAGAATTTGAAAATTACATTTAACGCAGCAAAATGGTTCAGCTGAAATCGGCATATGTGAGACTGATTAGGATACATTGGTGGGCTGTTAGTGAAATATAATTTTGTCATATTTTATCTATCGACATCTTCAACTGCCGCCTTTGATTCTAATTTCCTTTCAAAGATGTGCCTTATCCCAATTTCGTTTTCAATTGTATTTTATTTCTATTTTATATCTTAACTAGTTATATTCTAAATTGTTTTTACTGCGTTTTAGTGGAACGTGTGTTTGGAACGCTGCATGTTGATATGGCCCATGGGCTAATCAATAAAGATTATTATTATTATAACAAGGCAAAAACCCTTCTGGAACTCGGAAGGATTTTTTTTGCAGCTCTATCGGTGATCTGGCAGGTTTGGGTGGCACCCTAACAGTGCAAAATTAATCCTGTTTGGTTTCCGTGCCCGGCCTGCCGTAGGAAAACGGAAGAAAGCTTAGCTCATGCAACCACAATCTTTGAATCAGTGTTCATTAGAAGGAAAGAAGCCTGTAATTTTTGCATTCCGGTTGATCTCCTGCTAATTGTAGAGTGACTGAGCTGGGAAAATGCACACACATTAACCCTCCTGCAATTACTGCATTAAGCATTCATGCTAAGTCATAATATCCTTTGTTTGGGTTTGAATCTGCTGACAAGCCGCTGAGATTTTTGTAAACCACGGTTTATGGCTGGTGCGCTGCCTGTGAACGGTAAGGGAGCCATCAACTCCAGCTCAAGGAATGCTGGTTTTTTTGTCATTGTGGCAAAGCAGAGCATCACGTCAAAATTGATATTTCTTGTTGTCCAAGTTGTGTCCAACCCTTCATGACTTCGTAGCAGGCCAGGCCTTCCTGCCCTCCATTGTCTCCTGGATATTTCCTTAGAGCAGTGGTTCTCAACCTTTTTAATGCCGCGACCCCCAACCGGTCGTAAGTCGAGGACTACTCAACCGGTCGTAAGTCAAGGACGACTCAACTGGTGCAGCACCGTTTGCAGAATGGGACTTTTGGCGGGCTCAGCAGGGCAGAGACAGCCTGGACCATTCCTATTGGCTTTTGAAAGCCAATAGAATTAGACTCTATTCAAGAGAGTCTATTCTATGGGCTTTCAAAAGCCAAGAGAATAAAAGGGAGTAGCACAGCTAAGGAAAAGGGGGAAAAAATGGCAGACTGCGTTGTTTGGCGACCCCCGTGAAATAGTCATTCGATCCCAAATGGGGTCCCGACCCACAGGTTGAGAACCACTGCCTTAGAGCGAATACAGCATTAATTAATAAGAGTGTGGAAGCACCGACATGATGAAACTTTAAAGTTAGCCCATGCTAAAAACAAAAAAAACCAAAAAAAACAGAGAAATTTGAGGAAAGGAACACGCAAACACAATTGCATCAATAAGGCACTTTCTCTATCTGGTGGACATGCCCATGTAAGATACATACATGGTTGGAAAAGATGATTAAAAAACAGATAAAATTCAAACCAGAATTGTTTTTTGCTAGGAATATTAGGACCTAATCATGAGCAGGAGAATGAATATTTAATATTGCGTGTATTGACAGCAGCGAGAATAGTATTTGCCCAATACTGGAAAAATACAAACTTACCAATTGAAGAGGTTTTAATTAAGGAAATCTTAGAATGTGCAGAAATGGATAGATTGACTTTAGAGATGAAAGAGAAAGAAGATTCAGTTTATTTTAGAACATGGGATAACTTTATCAATGGTTAGGAAAACGAACGTGATATGTTATTTTGAATACACGCCAGTAAGAAGAATGATATGCATTGGTTAATTAATACTGTTTATGATTATTGTTTATCATACTTACTACAGTTGTCCATTACTATATCGACTATTGTTAGCTGAACATACGTACCCGGACAATAGTCTGTTTGCTAAATATTGAAAATGTTACTGGGGAATAATCCCAATCCTGATCCAAAACCTAAACCTCAATCCCTATCCTGACCCTGTTTATCCCTAACCCTATAAAACTCAATAAAATCTTTTTAAAAAAGAAGAAGGAGAAGGAGAAGAAGAAGAAGAAGGAGAAGGAGAAGGAGAAGGAGAAGAAGAAGAAGAAGAAGAAGAAGAAGAAGAAGAAGAAGAAGAAGAAGAAGAAGAAGAAGAAGAAGAAGAAGAAGAAGAAGAAGAAGAAGAAGAAGAAGAAGAAGAGAAGAAGAAGAAGAAGAAGAAGAAGAAGAAGACCTTTTCTGCAGTCGCTCTTGGAAAAAACCGGAAGGTTGAGTGCTAATCACTTTTCAATGGCCACTTAGTAATCTCTAAAGTTTGTTACGAGAGATAGAAAACGTCATTCTGAAATTCATGTCTCCTTCATAAGAGAGACCCAAGTTTTGCAATGGTGATAATCCCTTCCTGATTGCTAAGACAAGACTCTGGACATCCTAGACAGAAATCATCCCCCCCCCCGAAGTTTGCTCATCAAAACAAAAACAACCTGGAGCACAGTCACTCAAAGCAAAATATTCCATTTTAAGGCAGAATATTTGAAACTTTCTATGCCAACCTAGGCCAAATTTGAACATCTGTATAACTTTCTGGGCTGCAAGAAAAAGAACAGTTTGCAACTGGATTTGAACTGGTCATCCAAAGTCCTGAATCACCATTAACCAGGGTTTCCCCCCCCCCCCATCCCCCTGTGCAAAGTCAGTCCCCAGAGAAGAAAATATTAAAAGGGCAGGAACTATATTTCCTCAAAGGATCTTAAAGAGGCAGAAAAGCATGCCCAGTTTTTCTTAATAGCCCAAGTCTCCCTCCCACAAGCAGAAACCAGCTCTGTAGAAATGCAGATGTAAACCATCAGGAAGGTTGAAGCTAGAAGCTTAGAAAGACAAACACTCCTAAAATCTACATACCCCACCCAAACTCTTAAGACAGGACATAATAGGATTAACACAGAGATACCAAAGGCCACACTCAGAGACAGGTCGAAGTTCATGCCACAGGAACAACTCCAACAAAAGGCTCCAGGGGGTATCAAAACTCACTCCCTACATGTGCTCACTCTCTTTTTTCTTCCATAGCCATCTTTCTGTCTGACTCGCCTCACCAATAAACTGCAATCTTCTTTCTAAAGCAGTCGCCAGGTTGTTTATCCCGCGCTTGGACTGAACCATGATAAAGACTTTTCTTCCAACACCACACACCCCCCAATACGCAACCAATGTGTAAACTCCGGCTGATCTTGAAAAGCCAAGGATCCTTAAGGTTGGATTAGTGCTTAGAAGGGACATAGTTGAAAAAATATCCCCCATAGGTCACAAAATGTGTTCTTCAGAGAATACAGGAACGTGCCCAACTAGCCTCCAGAAATAATTCAAAGAGAATTTACCATGCGCCCATTTTTCTGGTGGCCAATAGGTTCAAAGTTTTCACTTCCACTTTGGAAATTCCTTTGCAATGGCCCAAGCGGCTCCATTCTGAAGCCGCCCTTTTTAAAACCTGGATTTATTTTATTTTATTTTCTCATTAGCAAATCAGATCTTGAAAAAGGCTGGTGCTGGGGGGGGTGGTCTCTTTTTCTGACTCTCGGCTAGGAACACAATGCTCGCCGACTGGTGAAAGGATGATGTAAAATTAGCCTCAAAGGTGTCCAGGAGTCAGTTGTATCTTCCGAAGAATTTTTTTATATATATATAAAAGCCTCTGCTTTTCTGCAAGGCTTTTTCGTGGACAGGAAACACACAGCTAGCTTTCTCCAAAAGTCCCCTGCAAATCCGCTCCGTTCTCAAATTTCCATGAAGTCAGGAGTCCCAAAGGAAGCATTAATGTGAAGGAATGCATGCCAGCATGTGATTCCTCTTGAAGAAAGTTGGGGGTAAAAAAATCTGAGGGCTCAAAGGCTTGGCAGGAAGCCCCCCCCCCTTGTTCTCTCTCTCTCTCTCTCCTCTCTCTCTCTCTCTCTCTCTCTCTCTCCTCTCTCTCTCTCTCTCTCTCTCTGTCTTTTATTGTCCTCTTGTTCTCTCTCTCCTCTCTCATTCTTTCTCTCCTCTCTCATTCTCTCTTGCTGTCCCTCTTCTTCTCTCTCTCCTCTCCTCTCTCATTCTTTCTCTCCTCTCTCTCATTCTCTCTTGCTGTCCTTCTTCTTCTCTCTCTCCTCTCTCATTCTTTCTCCTCTCTCTTTCTCATTCTTGTTCTCTCTCCTCTCTCTCTCACTCTCATTCTCTCTCTCATTCTTTCTCTCTCTCTCTCTCACTCACTCACTCTGTCTCCTTTCTCTTATCCTTTCTCTCTTCTCTCTCTCTCTCCTCTCGCTCTCATTCTCCACTTAACCAACACAATGGGGACTAGCATTTCAGTGGCTCAACAAGGTGGCTGTTAAGCAAGCCATATTTGATTTTATGATCTTTTTTGCCACAGTTGCTAAGTGGATCATTGAAGTTGTTAAGTGAACCAATAACTTCTAACTTTCAATTATTTCAGAATTTCTGGATCTGAGCCTTCCTTCCTTTCTTCCCTAAGTAACATCTAGAATAATTTCCATTTTTTTCCTTCCTTTCTTCTCATTCTATTCTCATCTTCCTTCCCCTTCCTTCCTTCCTTCCTTCCTTCCTTCCTCATTCTCATTCTCATCTTCCTTCCTTCCTTCCCTCCCTAATTAACACCTAGGATAATTTCCATTTTTCCTACCTTCCTTCCTTCCTTCCTTCCTCATTCTCATTCTCATTCTCATCTTCCTTCCTTCCCTCCCTAATTAACACCTAGGATAATTTCCATTTTTTCCTTCCTTCCTTCCTTCCTTCCTTCCTTCCTTCCTTCCTTCCTTCCTTCCTTCCTTCCTCCTTCCATTTTTCCCAAGCTTCTTTATTTCATTTGCTGGAAGTTTCATACTTCCATGCAGAATTCATCGCTGTAACTTTTTTTGTTGATGGGGGGGGGGGAAGGAACGCAAGATAGGCCTGAGCTTGGCAGCTGTGGGTCCTTTTGTTTTATTTTGCCTTTTTGTCCCTCCTCTCTCCTGAAACGGAGGCCAAATTCACCAGTTGCGACTAACAACACAGACATCCCTCCCTTTACTTGTCCTGACACACATACACGCAACCCCGCCAACTGGTGTGTGTGCGTGTACGTGTGTGTTCGAGCTAATATTTTCTGGAAGGCTCCAATTGACAGCAGCTCCCTCCATGCTGCCAGTGGCAAATGGTTTGGGGAAAATTGGCTTGGCATCCTGGCTTCACAGCCAGATGTTCTCTATCCACCCCCTCGGCTTCTCATTCCAAGTCGTGTGTTTTGCCGGATTGCAAAACTCAGCTGTGGAACTCAGAGGAGTCCTTTACAGGCAGGGCTAGGATTGTGGAGTTGTTTTTTTTTTCCAAAAGCAAACAAAGCAAACAAACAAAACAAAACAAAACAAAAAACCACAAAACAGGTCAGCTTTTTTGCAGTTCCACCACAGATAATAATAACTTTCTTGCTTGCTGGATGAAGAATCGTTGTTTTTTGGATGTATGTATAATTGTTTGATGTTCATTTAAATTCCTTGGTCTTGAAAAGGGGCCATCAGACTCCTTCTGATTTTGAGATGCTGCAAACCAGAATGTAAGGACCTGCCCCAGCTGCTCCCTCAGGACAGGAAGACTCTTGAATCCACTGAGTTGAATCAAAAAAACTTTTACCGAGAGAACTGGATGCGGGAAAAGTCAGGCGGCATCTGAAGGTCCCGCGCAAAGCGTAAAGCAATTCTTTCATTTTTCCCTAAGTCCCAATCGTCCCCACCCAGCCCACGTGCAGCCGATATGATGCCGCGGAAATGTTTTGAGAACGCTGAG